>SZWC01006152.1:20504-42695 GCA_023375785.1 Penium margaritaceum
CACACAAGGGATGGGCTCAACATCGTGTGATCGATATCCCTCCTCTACCTTCTTGATTGTTTTTGGTCATCCAAAACTTATGCCTCTTTATCCTTTTTCCACTGAGGGTAAAAGGAATAGGCGGTAGCCGCCATGTGCATTGATGTGAAGTCGATGATGTACTACACACAATGCTTCATAAATTGACGAAACCTTCCGATGGCTCTTTGACAATATGAAGAACTACAAGCCATTTATCCAGGGACAAATTTGATGAAACATCATTTTCCATACATTTTCATTAGTTGTGTGTTCATCATAGCAACTTCATTTGATTCTAGCATTTGACGTAAAAAGGACGTTACCCGCACATCGGAAGTCAAGCTGCGTATACTAAGTTGGCCACAGAATCATGAAGAATGAAAGGGACGTATGTGATTCCACCTTTGATTCTGGGAAATGCCTAGTGGTGCAGTTGCCAAAAATATCAAGGCCTAGCCAAACTCTTTTCCGATTCGCCTCCTGCTTCCTCCATTAGAATGAAAATAAAAATCAATGTCCTTGATTCAAAGCCAAGGACTCATCGGGTATTGGGGAAATATTCATCCAGAAACCTGTCCATGGATAGCATTGTAAAAACACTCAATTGGATGCCTTTCTCACACATATCCTAAACGTACATTAGCCAACCTCGTTCTTCAAGAGATACAAAATGCACATCCTCCCTATTTTTACCTGCTTACCCCCCTCCCTCGGAACAATATAACCCATCTGCCCATGCCTCATTAACAAGGTACCCATCCATCGATGTCTTCGAACATAGCCTCACTTCTCCCTCTTCAAGTACCGTTCCCCCCATTCCGCCCAATCCCACTCGGATCGATTCCCTCGCTATTGAGGGCCTTGGTCAAACAAGTGTTTGGTGGGCTTTGAGGGAGAGGATGGGGGATAGGATGATGGTAGGAAGGGGGGATGAATATTCCATTCTGGATTCCAATTGACGGGCGTCATCAAGATGTCTCCGTTCTCCAAGAATACGGAGATAAAAACACCACATTGTTTCAACTTTGGGCCAAAACATTGAGCTCTACTATAGGCACCATGAACCTACCCGAACTAGCAAGGACATATTGCGACGAACGCATGTGCCTCTTTCGATAACGAATGTTCAACCAATGTCAAGGAAGCATTCTGATGTCTAGTTTATGTCGATTTTGAAACGCACCTCTGGGGACGACTAATATCCTAAAATTGCTTATCTAGTATGCCGATCAAAAGGCCAATGCAAGATAATAGATAATGAAAAAGCCATCCATACATGGTTCAACACAATACGAGATCCTTCTATCCAACCTTGGATTAACGAGCAATCTGAATAGAAACAGACTTGACAAAAGAGGAGAAGGTGCCCACTTGTGTAGAAACTTCAACAATCGCAAAGATGAATTGGTAAATAATTTTGACACAACTTGCACTGGAGACCTTGATTTATTTCTGTGAGGCTCCACTGGATCTTTGATGGAAGATCTCTGTTGTGTACATGGGGTGTTTGTAATCCAATGCTATACAAAATGAATTTTGATTCTTTTGCTACTTGTTTTTGGAACTCTTGTTTGTCGAACTAGATTAAAATTTCAGGTCACCACACTTTCCTATTTTTCAAAGACCCATATGTTCTTTTCTTAGTACATCAAACATGACCACTTGCCTACACGCTTTGCGGAACACAACGCTTCCAAAATAGGCTTTTCCGGTTGATGAGGACCGACAAGGGCATCATGATTTCATGAGGAAAGGCGACTGTGACTCTGCGTCAAGTGTGGGTTAAGACACGGAACTTCAGATGTTTTCATACTTGTCTTTTCCATTTTCTTCAAATTTTGATTTTTATTTGAAATAAAAAACTTAATGAAAACCTGAGAAACAACTAGGAAGCTTCCTTGCCTCGTTGTTGTTGATGTGGCAACAACATTGAGTGAGTTGGCGCATGAGCAAGCCAGCAGGTAGAATAAACAGAAAGGGTTCGACCAGGGAGACGCACAGAGTTTTATAAGCTCCAATAGCTAAGTAATGCACAGAGAAACAACAATGGACAAGCACACAACATGAATACTTGCCATGGTCTACGGCGGGTGATACATGCGGCATAATAAGTTTGTCCTCAAATAGACAGAAAACCATTGTTTTGGAGGTAGCTCCGCTCACAAGCATCGAAACAAAACACCGTATGAAACTAGCGATACAGAATCTTGAGCCTCATGGTACGACTGGTCACAAAAATAGGTCTGGCGTCAATCAGTGGAGACACTAAAAAACATGCAAATTGGGCTTGAGAGCCAATCTACCGAAAAAATTGTACCGATTGTAGAAAAACTACAAAGCATCCCAACAAGCACCCAGGATATTGTGCCGACTTTCTGCCAGTTTCTGGTGGGTGGAACCACCACCTGTCAATGCTTCGGCGTCCGCCAGGTGTGCATCAAGCATCTACACGAGAATGGACACGGTCGAGTGGTTACAATAAGTTATACAAGCAGGCACAGATGACTCGCATCACAACACTCTCCCACGACCTTATGGTATGCATGTCCAAACACGTGTAGAACTTCCACACATACGTAACAGTATGCTCAACATTCCTTGCTCATACACCCCAATTTCAACCACTCTCGCGCAATGGGTGAATCTCGATGGAACAAATGGCCACCATGAGCTTTCCGTGTGATAATGCATTGGTCAGGAAGTGAGCTTGCTACATGTCCGTACTGACCGAGATGATGGGGATCACCTGTCGCTTCATAAGATGATACACTAAATGATTCTCAACAGCAATGTGCTTCATGCATTCATGAAAAACGCAGGAGTTCTCTATAATAGGAAGAGCATACTGGTTTTCACAACGCGAAATGATGCAAGGTACAAACTGGCACAACTCACAAAGCAAAAAAATGCACCTACATTGCCTCAAGAAGCCTTGCCCCCAGAGCAACATACTCGGCCTTTGATGACCTATGTGTGATACAACCGTGCTTGGCACCGTGCTACAATAAAATGATGCCACCCAAGAGGAACACGTAGCATGTCTGACTGCGCCCATTAGGACTCCACACCTTGTCACTGTCTATGTACCTCTCGACTACCACCGAACGTCACGGCGAAAGTACATTCTGAGGTACGGTGTGGACAACACGTACGGCACCAGTCACACAGTCATGTGAAGGGCTCTCACTCGGGGACTCTGTACAAACTATGCAAGGAATTTGACAGTGAAGGCAATGTCGTGTTGTGTGGTATTGGCCAAGTACATCAAAGAGCCAAACGGGCGCAAATACATCGCCATGACCACTATCCCCCAAGCTTTGCTGGATCATCCACCTTTAGAGCATCTTGCCTTTCAGGTGTGATGGGTGTGGAGGCTGTGGGAACTACATAAAGGAGGTAAGCAAATTGCTCCTCTAGAAAGCGAGTGTTATATGCCTGATGAAACAAAAGTTTCTGTCGCATAAAATCATGTACGATCTCCATTCCAAGAAACATAGTTGGAGGTCCTTCACCTTAATGGCAATCTCAAGGACTGGCTTGGCCTCCTTCACAGCCTCCATACAAGGAAACACAAGTAGGAGGTATTCCGTGTCATTGTGCATGTAACTTGCACATGTCAGTGTGCAGGTGATCTCCTAGTTCCAGCACTTAGGTAACTATTTTATGTCATTCAAGGCCTTGCGCGAGCACCAGACCTTGTCATCAACCTCAAAACCATGTGGGTAAAGTGTAGATCTCCTCCTCTAAGGTTCCATGGAGGAACGTGTTGTTCATATCGATTTGGTGCAGCTCCAAATCGTGGTGAGCAACAACACCAAGCAGGGCGCGAGCGGTAGTTATGCGGCCAATGGATGCAAAAGTGTTCGTGAAATCTACACCCTTAACTTGTGAGAGACCCTTCACCGTCAAGTAAGACTTGTGGTGATCTAATGTGCCAGTAGGCTTCTTCTTGCATAAGACTCATTTTGCCTGTATAGCCTTGTGCCGAGGCAGGAGGTCAACAAGGTCATAAACACCATGCTCATGTATGGCTCTCATCTCATCCTTACAAGCAGCATGCCACAACTCTACATCTTGAGTGAAAAGTGCCCCCTTCAATTTGACTGGATTAGGCGTCGTCGAGGGAGAGCTCGGGGTGACAAAGACACACGCCTCTAGACTCAGTCTGACCACGACAAGGTCCGCTACAGCATCACAAGCGACCGAGAACTCTTAGGAGACCAGATCATGACTAACAATGCACGTTGGGTGCACCTAAGTGTAGCCCGCCTGGTATTTAGGCCAAGGGCCGTCATGCCAGGCTTGCCACTCTGAACACTACAAGTGGAGCCTCTAGGTGCCAAAAAGACGATCTGTTGAGCCCTGGAGGCCAGTCGTCGGAGACGACTACCGGGCTTATGGGAGTAGCCCGAATCTGAGATTTTCATGTTTGGTTGTATAGCAACCAGCTGGTCCAGAGCAGCAAGGAGTGTAGGCTTGCAAGGAAGGGGAGAGTATAGAAGACGATCATGGACAGGTGCTAGCTCACGTGCCAAGGGAGCAGGTGTGGAGAGAGGACCATGTGTGATGGAGGATACTGCCACAACCACGAGACCTGGTGTGCCAGAAGGGACAGACACTGGCATGTGAATAGGTATGCTAGAGAGGACAGGCACGGGCACGAGGTCAAGTTTGCTAGAAGGGACTGAGACTAGCATAGGAGCAGGTGTGCCAGAAGGGACTGAAATTGGTGTCAAGATGAGATCCGCGTGGATGCGGTCCCGACGTTGGTCTGATAGACTCTATTGGTTCACGTCTACTGTTTTGGGCGAATCTGAGACTCAGCGTGAGCTTTCTGGTCGCCTCACGCTGTACGAGTAGGAATTTAGAGACAGTCAGTTTGCGAAGGGAATAGCGTTGTTTCGCGTTAGTTTTTGAACATGAACATATGACAACATTTATAGTTCTGGTCATGAGCTCTCCAACGTACCAAACCGTGCGCGATTTGGTCTAGCGTAGCCCAAGTTATGCTTGCCAAAGCGCAGGTCTCACCCACCACAGAAGCCTGACGCCGCCACTCGCCGTGGCGCCTTCGTTCACGTGCGAAGCGCCTCTCCCAAGGCGCATATCCCATTACACATGGTGTGGGGGTCCTCTGCACTGTTTCCACTCACCCTACCCACTTTTGGGTCGTGTTTTGTGATGGAGTGTGACGAGGTTCGAAACCTGTCCGTGGGCCTGCAGTCAGAATTTTGATGAAGTCCCCGAGTAACAAAACGTACTACTGACTTTCGGACGTTGAGCCAGGTTTTCAGCTAAGTCCCTCAGTAACAACCTGAACTACTGGATCCGGTGGATGATCCACCTGATCAGGCGGATCATCCACCGGACGCCTCGGCAGGCCTATCGGAGCAATTTCTCCATATGGTATTTTTGTTACTCGGTCCGGTCGATTATCGACCGGATTTCGAGTCGCAGCTGGCTCCCAGAGCCGCTGCGCATACCCCAACTTTGGAAGGCCATATCTCCCTCGATACTTGTCCGATTCCGGCGAAACAGCTTCCACAGGATTCCGCGACTTGTCAACTTTCAGGGAAAATCCTCCATTTTAGGATCTGAGCAATCTTCGAGTTGCCAGATCCGCCGGAGCGGTGTTTCCACTTTCTGGCGGCTCGTCGGCGCCTCCGGGCGCNTCCTCTAGGAAGCCACACAGAAGGGAACGTGGTTCGTGGCCAGCAGCAGAATGTTGGATAGGTTGCAATAGATGAGAGCCTCAAAGAAGAGGGCGTTTTGAGACTCGGCTGTCATGAGGGTGTAACGAGGGGGTTCCAAAAGTGACAGGCCTTCGACCACGGAAGAATACAAGGAAGGTACACATGGGACCCCGAGGTGAGACCTTGGGCCCATCCTCGTCCTTCGTGTACCCAATGCAGGCTAGGGACCCCCAAATGTGAGCAAGACAGAGGTCGGCGCGATGGCCGAACCATAACTCATATGGAGTGACATGGTCCGGAAGGGGACCCTGCCGTAAGCGGTTCCACATCAACGTCATGTAGGGAAATCCCTTAAAGGCAAAGGACTCTGGAAGACCGCAACCAGACTACATGGCACGGACCGCATCCTTTATTGTGTGATTCAAGCGTTCCGACACGTCATTCTATAGCGGTGTAGCAAGGGGAAAGAGTTGGTGAAAAACACCACGCTCAGCAAAGAAGGCGTCCATCTTGCCTAAGAGCTTACCACCACATTTTGAGATGAATGTGTGGAGGGCCAGACAAGAGGGTCGCTTTGCCATCACCAACCACGGGAAAACTGCAAAACCGGTATTATTCGTGTGGTGAAGGCTACATACCCATCTGGGTAAGTTTAGTAGTCAAGGTGAGGACACATCACCCTTGTTCGGATAGAGACTCAATAGGGAGAGGTCGGAGAAGGTCTGAGTGGACCAACTTAGGCGAACGAAGTGCCTGGGAAGTCGAATCAGGGTAGGTACAATGACGCATCTTACACCAAGCGCACAAGGGAAGGTCTTGTACGACTTCTTAAAGGAAGTCACATTAAGAAGAAGGGCTGGCCGAGTCTGAATGATCTTGGACACAGTGAATGGTATCACATGGCAAAGATGGCAATGCAGCAAATGCTGGTATTATGGAGAGAGAACACTAGTGACAAACACACGTGCAGATTTGGAGGAAGGAGAGGAGTTAGAGTAAGTGGAACAAGAAACACCATAGAGGTCATTGACAAATGAGGCACAAAGAACAATGGCACGAGTGTCGACAGCAGACACAGTGGCTGAGTCAGCGGAGTGCTCAATAGAGAGACCCATCATGGTACAAGTACGAACAGAGAGCACCCAAAGCTCAAGAGTAGGAATGAAGAGCATATAGGAAATGTACAAGGGGGTAGACGGACCATCAAAGTACACCATCGCATCATCCTAGACAAGCAATGACTCAACAGACCCTATGCTAATGGATCGAACTGATGCAACGAGACTGAGCACCATGAAGTCACTACCACAATAGGTCATGTGGTGGACAGCTCCGGAGTCAATAATCCAAATGCCGCTCACCTCACGACCTGTCTTTGACACAGAGCAGCAATCCACAGAACACTCTGCCTCTAGTGGACGCTCAGCTACAAACTAGGAAGAATGAAAAACAACATGAATCTCTGGTTGGTCAAGCCATTCAGGACTGTCAAGTCCATTGTCATCATGAGCCGACTCAACTCCCCCAAAAACATCATCACGGACAACGAACATAGTAGGAAAAGCTATTTGTGGACCACCAGGGTGTGAAAACAGACTCACACCTCCCTGAGTACAAAGTGCCAACTGCTGATGAAGCTTTACGATTGTACAATCTCGGGGGTCATGATCAACGCTGCCATCTTGGGAGGTGACAGCGTCTACTATTGTCGTAGTCGTGACATGACATGCCCATGCATCGCTAGAACACATGTGCTGAGTGTGTGCGGCCTGGAGGTCACGCATATTCTTGGTCGAGTCAAGGGGCTGCTGGCATTCTATGTAAGGATGAGTACTCTGGCAATTGTACCAATGGATAGAGCGTCCATTACTACTGCTCGCCGGGTGCTGCTGCTACTATTTCTGCTACTGCTTCTTACTACATTTCCACTTTCCCTTCTCCCCTATGCGGTCGCTGCAATGCCCTGAGCTTGGGCGCTCAAGAGGGTGATGAGGAGGAAACAGTGTCGGTGGAACTTGCGAATTAGGACAAACACATCAGAGAAGTTGCTATCACTACTACAACAAGTGCACTCTGCTGATGGGTGACAGCGGCATCATGAGCTGATGTCGCCTAGGGAAAGTAGCAATGAGCCCAAGGAAGCAACTAAAGTGACTCAGATAGCTTGGAGAGGGCCACTCCGTCGAAGCCCATGAAGGGCTTCATGTGGTCAAGATGTGCCTCCATCATGATGGTGTGAAGGGCCCAGAGCTATATCCCGTCACCAGTCCCAAGACACGCATAAAGACACCTGGCGCATCACCAGTAGTCACCTGTGGGCTCTGTAGGAACCTGAAGGAAGGACTGGAACTCACGCACGAGAGCCGCCCTTGTGGCGTGGGTCTCCACAGCAAGCAGTGTCAAGACCAGCTCCCAGCCCTGGCATGGGTCTGCTCCACTCCTAGTCCCAGTCTCACCAAGGATGGGAAGGAAATCAACCACGGTCTCCCGTGGCATGGCGTATAGAAGACCACGCATCACTCTCGTTGCTGTCTCGACTTGGTGAGCATTGCGTGTGTGGTACTAGCTGTGGTAGTAGGCCCAAGACACCTTCATAGTTGGCCTATACCTGTCTGGTTAGGAATAATGACACAAAAAAAAAGAGGAACAGCTACGAGTTTTCCTAGCCTTGTTGCTACTAACCTGGCAACACTGTCCTGTCAGCTGGCGCCCCAGCAAGCAAAGAGGTACAAGATACAGCAAGGGTTAGGTAGGGGAGATGCACAAATTCTCATAAGCTTGACTAGCTAAGTAATGCAGAGAGAAATTACAACTGACAAGAACACATCATGAATACTTGGCGAGACGCACAACAGGTGACGTACGCGGCAGTGTTAGTTTGTCCTAAAACCGGCACAAAACCTCTGTTGTGGCTGTAACTGTGCACACATGCATCCAAATGCAACACCGTTAAAACCCAGAGATGCAGAATCCCAAGCTGGATGCTAGACTGGTTACACGCACAGGTCTGGCATCGATCAGTGGATAGAAAATGCAAAACATGCAAATCGCGCTCAAGAGCCAGTCCACTGAAAAAACTCTAGTGATTGTAGAATAGCTGTATAACATCCCAGAAAGCACCCGAGATGTCATGGCAGCTGCTTGGCAGCTGCTGTTGCGTGGAATCATTACCCATTGGTGCTCAGGCGCCAGCTAGGTCCGCATCAAGGATTCGCATGAGCATGGACAGGGCCGAGTGGTACAGTAAGTTGTACAAACAGATGGGGACGTCTCACAGCACAACAAAACCAATGCCTAAATACATTTGGGGTTTTGGGATTTTGCTTTTGCACTAGTACCCACTGGGTCACGTGGTCATGGTGCCTAACAGGTTCCCTCCCAGATTCTCGTGAAAACTATGCAAAAACCACCTCCCGAATGATCACAAACCCCTCTAAAATGTCATACTTCATCCCAACAACAACCACCGTCATTGCAGAAGGAATAGCACGACTGATTGTTAATCAGATCATGTGGCTAAAAAAGGTGTTTGCGACCATCATAAGCCGGCCACATCACAAGCCATCTTTTGTGCAAATGCATGACACATTATGGCTGTCGGATCCAGCTATTAACGAAGTTCTATCCTCAAACCGATGGGTAGACCAAGCAGATCAATCAAATGCTTGAACAAATCCTTCTCGCTTGGTGTGATCCCAAGGGCACTTCTTAGGCGGCAAAACTACCAACCGCCGAACTGGCATGTCACTTGGACTCTTCCACCGCAACAGGTAGAATTGCATTTAAAATGGTCTACAGCAAAATTCCCCCCACACTAGCAGGACTTAAAAACCAAATGAATACTCATGCGGTTGACATCCACCATCACGACTTCTCAGCATCAGGGAGGAAACATGCCGCACCCTCACAAAGTTGCACACGGTGATGAAACGATCAGCACACCAACATAACAAGAATGAGATATTTAGCAGTGGGGATCCTGTCCTACTCACTTTGGTGAATATCAACCTACATAGAGAAGAATTTGCAAAGCTCAAACCCCAACGGTTGTGACCATTCCTTTGTGAACGAACTCAAACCCTGGTCCTGGCTTGCCTTCGCCTACCTGATAGCGCGGCAATTCATCTGGTCTCCCATGTCAACAGGCTCAAGCACTATACCAGGACCACAGCGATTGATCCCCACTACAAGATATTGCTCCTCCATGGGACATGGATATACCAATCAATGCAGATGAAGATACGTTGTATGTGAGTGTGGATGTCCTCAATCATTGACGTCATGGAATAATGACTGAGTGTCTGGTCCGATGACTACGACACACAATAGCTCTGATTCCTATGACAACCACTGAGATGTCGACCAATTGATTGACAGCTTCTACAGGCATCACCGGCCTACGTCTGCTAACGCGCTCAGACGTCAGAGCTGAAAAGGGTAGAAGGATTACATCCCGGACATACAGGAGTCCGTAAACCCTGGCAGTGGGCATTTTTCTCCCTACGTTTGTGGCACACTACCCTTCAACCTTATGCTTTTATTGCCTCTTGGCCGCATGCATTTTTGCCACCTGCCTTGAACCTCCGGTGTTCCAACCTCAAAGGTTTCACAAACGTTGACCACATTTTGGAATGGTTGAAACATCGCAACACACATTCATGATTTCATACTTTTTGTGTGACGTCTTCATGGTGCTGGGCTTTTTTATAGCTGTACCTTGGTATTCTCAAAACTCCTTCGATTCATGATTTTTTTTCTCTAAGTGAGCACTCACAATGCAACATCGCACGGGTCACTCCAATCGGGAGCCCAAGACCCAACATATGCCTCATAGTATTTCTTGCTATTTCATGTGCGCGCTTGATATTTTCAACACCTTTCATTGAATCTACTTCCTTCGAGATGCAAATCGTCCAATGTTCCCAATTACATGAATCGTCTTCTACTCTGCACCTCATCCCTATGAACCACCCACGGTCCCTTGGCGGAGAAAATTGTGATTGTTACGCCAAAAAAAGTGACATCAGCATGTTGATCCCTCTTGCATGCTAATTTAAAGAAACCAGAGGGTACATCATCATCATTTCTAAACCTTGGATCTATGTCTCTGCTCAAGGGCGGATAGGGCTATTTCTTCTGAGATAGGAGCAAAATAGTCATCTTCTTACAAGCAAAGGGTGATCAGCTTCATTCTTTGTGGCATGGCTTGTTTGGAATCCACCATAATACCCATACAAGCTAGCTTGACTAGTCTACCCAGACTTCACTTTTTCTTCCAAATCTCCCCTTCCTTTTGCTGAGGCAACTGTAGGTGGTCCATGTGATGCCAAGAGGCAGATGGATGGTTCACAGGGATTAGGTGAAGGGAAGATAAATGTTTGGAAAATTGGGATAATTGGATAACTTTCAATTATCAACAATATTGAGCGCAGATGTAGAATAGCGAGAAAAGTAATGGAACTTACGTAGAGCGTTGGGTGTTGAGTCAAGCCGAGCGTGCGACATCGCTTCATGAATTGTCACTTCGACAAAATGCAAGAAGTTACAGGGTTCTGAGAACATGGAGGTGTGGTTTTATAAAAGTCACAGGATGAAACAAAGAAAATCAACCAAAACGTATCCAAAATTGATACGGCTTGCAAAACCGTTGTCCGTGGTCCGTGGTCCTTGATCCCCATTGAGAGTGGTCGATTTTGTCACGTCGTTCTGGAAAGGAACACAAGAAATCAACATAAGTGGCCAAAACTACCTCAACCAATCTGCAGAAAAACCCTGCCATTGGCCACAAATATAACAAAAAAAAAAAAACCACTCACAGAGTTGAAGAACTCCTGTACGTCGGCACTGAAAACTTCCCCCCTTCAAAACATGACTTCCAGACGTACACGAGTCCCTAGACACCACGAGTTGACATTTTGGCCATTACATTTATGGCCCACTGCATGATGACCTAATAGGTTTTACATTGGTGGGAATACCCTTTGCTTGGCAAAGGGTATTCTCACCACATGTCCCGACCTCTAGTGTTTTAAAGAGTTTAACCACTTTACAGAATGGTCGTCGGAGCTATCGTAAATTGTATCAGTGTATTGATGCTATCTGATTGACATCTCGATGACAATAGACTTGGATGAACTTTCAAGGCGTGCCTCAATGTTCTTGAAGCCCCCTGACGCTTTGGTGGAGTTTCTTGTAGCAACCACTCATGATGCAACATCTCATGCATTCCCACATATGCCTTATTCTCTTTTTGCTATTGTACGTAAGCGCTCAACGTTTCTGAAACTTGTCATTAAAAACTATGATTGTTAACTATGAATGACCCCATTGTCCCAAATCTTTGAACTGTCTTCTACTCCGCGCCTCATCCATGTAAACCATGCACGTTTCACTTGTAAGACATGGTATTAGATCGTAGCATTACCGGAAGGTAGCTGAAAATAAACTACAAGGCGACAATTTTGCACCAGGCTTTGACACATCTGTACCATTAAGAAGATCGTATACTTTGCGACAACAATAGCAAATGTAGTAATCAAACCCAGTGACGTGTCATAGTAATCAGCAAAGATTCCGGCAGTGGGGGATCAGTAGCACACAGGCAACGGCACTCTCCAGGTGGACCAAGCAGCATAGGTAGTTTTTGTGGTGAATGGCGTAACTCTGATGACCTTGAAGGCAAACACAATGATGGACCCCTCGGGCTTCGTGAACCATTTGCCTCCGCAATTGCCCACGGGGGTGACACTTGGCCCAATGGGGACAACAGCCAGAAGTTGTCACGACTCAAGAGCCTCAACGCCCATCTGCTCCACGGGCGCACTCTCGCAATGGAGGAGCATTCAAATTCATGTCCTTGGGGTGCAGTGCTCACCGAGAGAAATAACTAGATCTCGAGTGACCTCAAAATCTGGCCAGCACTTTTGGAGTCATTCCATTATGCAGATTGCAAAGGACCAATGGTTCGGATGTGGCCTGAACGTTTTGAGGTGTACTTCGCTGTTGTTGGGGTCAATAACAACAGAACAATTAACCTCTTTGCCTTGCTTTTTCAAGACACAGTGTTGATTTGGTGTCCGATCTAAAGATTATCCTACAGCATGTAGATACCTGTGGAGCTAGGTCAAGGACACACGGGACTGCACTTACATCTTCAGCTATATGTGTTTTACCTCTCAAGCACATAAATCTGATGTGGCATGACTCACTGGCTGCACAGAAAAATTAGATGGAAAATTTCCATACCATTCTTGCCTGATTTGGAAAAATGAACAAGAAATATGATGCACGGTAAGGACTTCAATACTTGTGCAATCAGTCCAGTATGGAAAACTACACACGGTGTTTTTGTAGAATCATCATTTGCAATGACCCCATCCCACAAAAACTTTATGTCACTACAACAGCCTCAAACGTGACATTTGGTGAACAATTGTAATGTTTGTCATCTGAAATGACCTTCCGTAAAAATCATAATAGATGGTCATATTGACAGTGTGCCTACAATTCTTGGGTAGGAGGAATCTAACGACTGGCAACCCCAAGGCCACAATCCAAACTGTGGCAGTAGAAAGTTGCACTCAAATGTAACCTCGTCTCCAATGGAAATTGACGCTCTCAAAAAATGCAATTGATTGCTATGCTGGACTTTCGAGATGTCACATCAGCAAGCCAAAAAGGAGAGAGATTGCCAGTGAAAAAATGAGGACCTAGAAATGGTAAAGTAGGCAAAAAATCTCTTGTCCATTTGAAAAAATATGCATCCATGTGAATGGTGCACATNTGGCAACCCCAAGGCCACAATCCAAACTGTGGCAGTAGAAAGTTGCACTCAAATGTAACCTCGTCTCCAATGGAAATTGACGCTCTCAAAAAATGCAATTGATTGCTATGCTGGACTTTCGAGATGTCACATCAGCAAGCCAAAAAGGAGAGAGATTGCCAGTGAAAAAATGAGGACCTAGAAATGGTAAAGTAGGCAAAAAATCTCTTGTCCATTTGAAAAAATATGCATCCATGTGAATGGTGCACATCTTTGCATACAAGGGTTGTTGAGATCGCAAAAGTTGATAAGAGATACGAGGATGACCAACAAGCAACACTACTACCAGTGACACCAAGGACATGTAAAATTCATGGAACAATACCCGTGCTACAAGACGATGGACCTTGTCATAGTTTTGTAAGTAATGACTTGGCTCAGAAGCTAGATTTTACAATAAACTAGGAGTTTTTAAGGGAAAGAGAATTGATGGATGATTGCAGATCTGTGGAGTTCATGAACGACTCCGACTGCACGTTAAATATCTGTATGAAGAAAAATCTGGAGGACTTTCCCAAGGAACGATTACTAGATTATTGTCAAGTTGGGTTTCCTGTATTGGCACAATCGGCACATAGACTGGATCAGCGGCAGAGTCTATGTCAAAATCTATGGAAAGAGATGAAAACCTGCTTCTAATGGAGGGATGCATGACCTAGTGGTGCTACAAGGAGCAGCATAGGAGAAATTCACGGAGGAAATTCCAGTAATCACTAAATGACACACGTATACCTTTCACATAGAACACAAGCGTGGTTTGTCAACATGGATTCAAGAGACATAGGAGCGATTGTCGCTGTAGAGTTATCAATATCAGCCTCATTGACCTTGACACCTGAAAACGTGTCCACGTTTTTGCAGCCTTCTTGGAGGAGTTCACATATCTCATGGAGTAGTTTGAAGGAGTTTTCCCTAAAAGCTACCTCAAGAAGTACCTCCAATACACAGACTCGACCATGAGATAGACCTGAACCTAGCCAACAGACAAACGATCAAAGGGCACCTATTAGGTGCCAACTCGCCGCCAGTCCTATGATTGGCAGATCCGACGGTGGACTTGATTATTTTCACCGAGGCGTCCAATTGAGCCATCAGCTTGATGGGACGCGGGAATTTATTTTGTCCAAGACAATCATAGTGGAGAACAAATAGTCGCGTACATGTAGAAAAACCTTGTTCGGGCCACAGCCATTTTATGTGGTGTATGAAACAGAGATGTTGGTGGTTGTGTAAACGTTCAAGGCATGGTGGTGCTATCTGTACTGCTGGTGATGAGTTGTCCACACCGACCACCACACACTAAAATATCTCAACACTCACCCGAATCTGAACCTTTGACAAACTTGATGGATAGAGTTCCTTCAGTCCAAACTTGATGGATGGAGTTCCTTTGACATTGACTTTTTCCTTGGAAGAACAAATTTAGAGGATATGCTTAGTCAATCATTATACTTGATGGCTGAGATCGGCAAGTTGCTTGTCAAGAAAGATTTGTACCTCACAAAGCTGTTTGCAAAGGGATATGAGGAGTTTGACGTGTAGGCCAAAACCAAGTTTTGGTTCAATACCCATACTTGCGACGCACATTCAACTGCCAAGTCATTGCAGTACTGAACAAGGAACTTTGAAGAAAATTATTGGATAAGGTCCATGACATATTTCCAGGTGGATGTATTGGAGAGGATAAGACATTCAATAAGCTGGCAAAGTACTCTTGAAGGGACCAGATGCAAACCAACGTGGTAGTTTTTTGCAAATTATGCGACACCTGTCAGTAGAAGAAATCTCGCTGCACAAGGCTACTGGGTGTGCAATAACCTCAGAATGATTCTAGAATGTTCAACAGAACTACAGTGAGCTATATCAATGTTTCAATACTGTCTGGTTGACTTCTTAATGTTGATAGACTTTTATAAAGATGTACCTCAATGTTCTAGAAATCTCTAGACTCCTCAGGAAAGTTTCTTGTAGCAACCACTCACGATGCGGCATCACACGCGTTTCTTGAACTAAGCAGTGAAGATGCAACATACTCCTCATGTGTCATGCTCTCTGGCGGCATACATCTCTGAAAAAGAAAAACAAAAGTGCCCGTGGACATCGCTCCCACTCGAGAATCGTGAGGGAGAAATGGATTTTTTTTCTTGGGTTTTGGACGTGCAAACCCCATATTTTGATTTAGGGTTTTGAATGTTTGGCACAGGGGGAGCCTGTGCCAAACATAAAGCGCTAGATTGCTGGCCCCACGCTACACTCCCCCTGCCTAGGAGTGAACCCTAAATCCTAAATCGACAAGCCTGCAAAGTGAAAAATCCACAATCCTGCATCCTACCACCTCATCAAGCCTCATGGTTAGGTCCATGTGTACTTGCAAGCCTGTAATTTCTCATGCATAGAGGTTGATCATAAACTGGGATCATTGCAATGAGCAGTGTCAGTGGAAAGGGATGTTCCGTGTGCTCTGACATTGTTACTGCTGTCACAGTGTCACACGGGTGACACACTCAATCTCAGGTGAAGCCGCAGACAAAGCAATGTTCTCCTGTCCATCCACCTGTAATGTGGCCAAAGATGATGTTCTCAACCACCCAACATGGTCCATGTTCCTGTGATTAGCCTCCTGATACAGGTTTCTTCTACTGACGGCTAACATTCACTTATCTGGTCACCCAACAAAGACAAAGAAGCCAGCATGAGGCTTCCCACCAAACCCCCTGCAGCCTCCTTGAACTTGTTGAAGTTGTGTCCAGTTCCTGCTTACTCATGTCTGGTATAACCCTCTTGTCTCACCTCACATGCTCACACATGTACAGGAGATAAAAAGATCATGGCTTTGCCTGGGGAGTTCGCACTCAAGACGGGCATGGTTGCCTGTATTTGCCTCACCGGGCAGCCACCAAGCTCTCCAAGGATGCTGCTTGGAACAACTGTGGATCTCACATTTTTTCCTCTTGAATAATCTTCTAGGATGTGGTAAAGCCTAGACCTAAAAAATTCTGACTGCCTTGGTCTGCCTCATGTTGCTGCATGTGGGTTTTTGGAGGAGCTGCCATGTTTCCGAGGTGCTGATCCTTAGGGGGCCACTGTGTCAGTTTTTGGCCATACACCAATGAGTAGCTGCCCTCAGTTAACCGAGGTTGGGCTCAACCCCTGGGTGGTGGTGCTGGCTCACCCGGCTTGATGCTTGACATGGGTGTGCACTCACGGGCTCTTACATGCTCGCTCCCTCACCCAACATGTGTCCTGCCTTTTGTTCTCTAAAGCAAACTTCCACATCCATGGCGTGCATGTCTCATTAGGCTCTCCTCACTCCTCCACTCTCTTCATACCCTCTTTAATAGAAAAATTAGAGCTAACTACTGGTATCAGAGAAGTGAGGCTCTTCCCTCATGCTCTACGTTCCTTGGACCACCGGTAGACTGCGTTGTCCTGTGCCATTGATCCCAACACACACGGCAGACTCTAGCGCCTTGTGGCTTCTGCGACCACGCCGGCCATCACACTCATGAAGGCAGCATCTCTCGCTACACCGCCTGACATTGCCACTCTCCGGCTATCCCTCAACCCGCCGACTCCCATCTTGGTTGAGACCTGTGGGTTACGGATCTGACCTCACCAGTCTCCATCTGGAAGAGTGGTTGGAGCGGCAGGCGCTCCCATTGCAGCTGCTCCTTCATCGCTGTCCCTCTCTGAACTCCTGTTTTGGGTGATTCCTGCGACGTGTGGTCCGGCCCCTGCCTTGTAAGATCTAAATGTGGGGCCTGCACCGTTGGGTTCCGTCGTTCTCGTGGCCCCATCTCTCCTATTCTGGTGACTGCAGTCTTGGGCTACGACTTTCAGTGCCGTGGGCTACGAACCCTCTTCCATGCCCAGCTCTCTCACGAGGCCCACATTCTTGGATGTTGCACCCTTTGCAGCTCATTCTACCTCTGCCGCACCCAGCGCAGGTTGTTTGAGCGCCAGCATCTCCTCGCAGCTGCCGCACTACTTTCCAAAAGCAGCATAGTGTGCCATCTGATCATGACTGCCGCCACAACCTCTCTTAATGCGGGACCCCCATCCTCAGATGCTGCAGCTACTGCATCTGCTCCTACCTTTTCTGCAACCAGCTCTGCTTGTCTGAGTGCCTGCATCCATTCGCAGCTTCCGCATTACATCTGGCCACAGTGAATTGTTTCACCTACCCCTCAGCTGCTATTGCAGCCACTGCGTTTGTCACACTGGGTTCACCTCCACTTAACGGACCCCCTGAAGACGGGCTCAACTCCCCACGTACAGCTACTAGGGTGGCAGCACGTGAGGGGTGGGAGGAGCAGACAGTTTTGACCTGCCTTCACTGTGCAATGACACAAACACACCGGGATGGATGTGTATGCTCTCATAAGACTACTGGTGTGCTGAGCTTGAACAAAGGGCAGAAGCGGAGGAGTGCAAGATAGATCAGCAGGTCCACACAGCATACGACCTGCCCTCCATGCCATCGCCGCCACTGCAGCAAACGCCACATCCACTGTTGTCAGCTCCATTTGCACCTCCACTGTTTCAGAAATATTTACTCCTACTGGCACAGCCCACAGTCTTACATAGCATGCCACCACTGGTGTCCTCGTCACATCGGCGGCAGCAGCAGTGGCGGGTACCACTGTCTCTAGACTTCTCCGCCTGGTGGTTCCTGCCTAGGTTGAAGTGCAGGCGTCCTTGGCTACAGTGGTGGTACCACCGCGCTTCTCCCTTCTCCCACACTGCTAACTTGGTAAGCACTCCTTCCTACTCTTCCTTGCTCACTCTCGCACTTTGCACTCTTGCATAACTCTTGCATTACCCCTCTACTCCTTTCCTTGCATCGTACCGGCTCCAGAAGAAACTACTGAGGTGCTGCAGGCAGCACTCAATGAAGTCCAGGCAGCACGTCGCAAAGTGGAGGAGGAACTCCAGAATGGGATGAATGCCCAAAAGGAGCTGGCCACCACCATATCCAGTATGGTCATGGAACATCTCTGCTCAGTCCCAGCTCTTGCTGCCCGCGGATGGAGGTGTGTCCTCCACAGCTCATTCCTCTATCCCAGTTAGTGCCATAGCAGATGCCTCCATCCCACCTCTTTCTAGTGTTTCTTATGCTCGCACCCTTTTTCCCCACCGGCAGAAATTATTTGAAACCCCTACACGACAGTTAACCTCCAAGCTCACTTTCTTGTCTTGGGAGACACAGTTTCGTGCCTGGGCATAGAGGGAGATGCTGTGGGAGTACTACTCCCCTGCCAAGCCTCCCTTCGTTCCTTAACCTGCTGAGGCCACACACACTGTTTGGGGCCTCGTCAATGCTGGGCCTGAGGGGCTTTTAGATAACATTGGCACATAAAATGCTGACCGTGCGTGTGGCATCCTTGCAGATGCAGCGGGGGCGTATGCCCTCATCCTCCGCCACAAAACAGTGACCGGGGATGCTGCCCAGAGCACCCTTCCAATGCAGTTCAACACCTTGCACATGCGTGCTGACGAGTCTGCTAACGAGTACTGGGCTCACAGCTTGTGTCTCTTGCATGACTTGAGGACAGTGGCCCCCGGACCCCTATCTGCCTGTCTGTCCATTGTAGCTGCCCTCATTCCTGAGCTGAGTGACCTGTACCTGCACATTTCCCACTCTGAGCTTGAGCAGCTCACTACATAACCGGTCCCTTGCAACTCATCTCCAGGCATCGGACCACTCTATGAGTTCACCACTGCCCGGTTCACCGACTGGTGGAGTAATTTGCAGAACAAGCACCGCGCTTGCCACCGTTACCACTGCCTCCACCTCTGCCACTATGTCCTCTTCCTCATTGGCCTCCACCTCCTCTCACTCCACTACTGCTGCCCATGCCGCTTGGGGCACTAGGCACAGTGGGAGAGGTACGCAGGACTGTGGTTGCGGTAAGGACCATGGCCGCGGTGGTAAACCCTCTGATGCACCTTCAGCCCCGGTCGCAGTCATCTGTTGCAACTGTGGTGCCTTAGGCCATTTGGCACCCAAGTGCACAGCACCTTGTGATGATGCTCATCTTGCGTCTGCCACTGGGAACGTACTGGTATCAGCTCCGCTTCTCATGCCACCACCGCCACCACGGTGGCTCCAACTCAGTCTTCCTCCTCCTCCTCTGCCTCTACCTTTAGCACCACTATGGCACCTCTCCAGCAGCCAACTTCCCAGCCCAGGTCCTGGGGCTGTGTGCCTCCTGCCTCTCGTCCCATCTACTATGGGCCACCATCCTTGCACTACAGTGCTGTAGCCTGGCCCTGTGAAGATGGCTACTTCTCTGATACCCATCCTTCTGATTGCTGCTCAAATCTTTGTGATAAGAAGCGTGTTTTAGTGTGCTTTCTCACAGAGCTCCTCCATCTTCACTCTCAGGGAGGTGAGGGTGTGAGTGGCCAGTCCCGTGCCTTTGTCTGTGAGTCGGATGGAACCCTTTGTGGTACGTCATTCGGTTGTTTTTAGGGACCTTTTCCTGATGATTTCCCTTGGATTGAGGTTTGGCACTCGTGCACGTTCCCTCGTGGCCTTGGTCATTCACTGTCCATCTAGCCTTCAGGCACTGTTGCTGTATGTCTTGTCTTGTGCTCCACTTGTGTGTCTGGTGGTTTTTGGATACTTGACTCTAGGACTATCCATCACATGACCTCCTATTTCTCGTCTTTTGTCTCCCTCGGCCCGGTCGGCTCAATCCGCTCTGTGCGCACCGGCTCTGGCCAGCTCATGCCTGTTGACGGTATTGGTGTTGTTCGTTTTGTTGGCCCGGGGTGGATCTGCTCCTCCCTGACGTTGTATGTGTGTCTGACCTTGAGGCCAGCCTCCTCTCTGTCACCACCCTTGATGATCGGAGCATGGGCTTCTCGTCCAGCTATGGCACGGCACCGTCTGTGTTTGCTCCTCTGGCCATGTGGTCTTTCAAAGTCTGTACTGTAAGATTCTGTTTCGTGTTCCGCTGTCTCTCCAATCATATTCTGCTATGTTTTCCTTTGTCCACGTTGCTCCCATGTTGTCACGAGAGCATACTAACCTCTTCTATCATTGACTCTTTCACATTCACACAGCCACCCTTGCACGTCCTATGCCTACAGCCTGCTGCTGGCCTCAAACCCACAATCCTGCCTCTGTGCACCAACACCTGTCTTGACTACGATTGTGGAAAAATGTAGCACTCACCTTTCTCCATAGCAAGAACCACCATGTCTCGTCGCCTTGACCTTTTGCATTCTGATGTCATCGCTCCATTACCTCAAGACTTCATGGGTGGCTTTGGTTGCTACGTTGTCTTCTTTACTAATGAATTCTCTTGCTACCGCTAGATATTAAGGCTTCGGTCACACGGCCCTGGTAGCAAGTCCGCGCTGCGTTTGGATGCCCGCCGGCGGGAAGACGAACCACTAAGACTGTACGGTACGGTGAAACCGGTCACACCACTTGCTATAGCAAGTGCCGTTCGCGCTAAGAGGCTGCAGACTGTTTTTGCACGTTTCTGACAGAAAACCTGACAGCGTTGACCCATGTTGTGGCGTCGCATCCCTGGAGACCGGCGGGAATCGTCGACCGCGTTGGAGGAGTTGCAATGCATTGCTACTCCTCAGGAGGTGTAGCAATGCGTAGCAACTGCGAGCCGCGGTTTAAATGTCGTCCGAAATTTTTGGACCACAGGTCAGGCCACTTGTGTCCGGAATCTACTATTTTTTCTCTCCTCTGTTGTCTCCTATCGACCGTATTCCGGGAAATCACTACAATTCTTCCCGTTGTTCATTGCGTCGAGGTGGGTCACACCTCATCTGGATGAAGTCGGAATGCGGCAAACTGCGCGCTGTGCAACATGTGCACGTTCTTGTGGAGTCGCAAACCCGGACTTCAAAAATCAGTTGAACTCGCGTTTGCCGCTCTAAGCCGTCCGACTTCAACTTGCTACGGTGTGACCGAAGCCTAACTCTGCGTTACAAGAGTGATGTGACTTACTTTATCGAGTCCTGGCTGCCTCAGGTTGAACGTGCCTGCGTCCGCCCCCTGCATGTCTTTTGCTGTGACCGTGGTGGAGAGTTCCTTGTTTCCACCTACTTTTTTCTTGAGTCTAGTGGTGTTTGTATGGAGTCGTCCGGTCCACACACACAACAGCAAAATGGGGTGCCTGAACGTTGGAGCCGCATCTTGGCTGATGGTGTCCACTCTCTTCTCTCTAATTCTGGTCAGTCCCCTCTCTTCGCCTTTGAGGCTATGTCTTACATGACATAGCCTCAAAGCAGAAGGTCCACTAACCATTGCCTCAGCATGAAGGGGAAGAGTGGGCCAAAACATTTGTTGTTGCAGAAGCCGCTTGTCCTATGGCGCCGGGTTGCTTGTGTTGCTTTCTTGTACACTTGGGTTTCCAAAACAGGTTCCAAACTTGTGAGCCAAAAAGGCTGCTGCTGCTTTTTTGGCCCACATAAGAAGTGCGGAAAGTGAGTCACATTGTTGGCCGCATCTGATTGATTGATTGGAACTTCTCCAGTTGTTCTTGATATCCATGTATTGGTTTCACTGGAACAGTATCCGCATCAATGTCGACGTCATGAATCGACGGGACATCCCCCTTTACCAATTAACAGGCTATCATACATCCATCCGCCTGGACCGCCCAGCAGCCTGTCCCCCCCCCC
>SZWC01006152.1:52741-66544 GCA_023375785.1 Penium margaritaceum
CCCCCCCCCCCCCACCCCCCCGTCTTCACAAGAATTGGACAGTGGTACGGCGTCCATGACCTGGCAACTCTGGTATTTGCACAAATGGATGCTTGAGAAGCTGCAACATCACAGAGACAAGAATTGTGAAAGTAGGCAGTTGTCAGGAACTGGCATAAGAGTGATGCACATTCACAAGGGATGCTAGCATTGGGTGAGGAGAAGATGATTGGGGAAAGCCAGGAGAGGCAGATGATTCTGCAGAGGTTCATAAGATAAGAGGCATAACTCTAATGTAGTGGTGTTGCATGTGTACGAAGCAAACAGAAAAAATAGCCAGATCCATCCCCCATGGCATACGTTCTGAAGATTGGGAACAGTCTTTGTGATTTTTGAAGCAGCCACTTGCTAAGGAAAAGGAATCAACTTCAACAAGAGAAATTGAATGACGAAATGATTGCTCACCATGTCGGCAGATTTGCGTTCATTGGGGTCAATGCAGAGGCAAAAGCTCAGAAATTCTTTGCACTCCGGAGAGCAATCCTCTGGGATGGCTGGCTTTGATACGGTCCTTGAGGTGTGAAAGAGATCACTCCACGGTTTCTCCGGGCTAAGCCATGGGTTTCTGTGATGAAGATGCATTTTGCCACATTCAGGTTCTTAGCGTACATGATAAATGTTAACCAGGATATTGTCAGTATCCTGGACATTTGTGTAGACAAACCAGGATCTTCCCATTACCATTTTGGTTCATTGTATGTAAGAGAAAAGCTTTCACATGCCTGACCTGAACTCAGCATATTTTCATGTCATGTTCTGCCAGGTTTTGCCACGTGGGCACATGCACTTGACATGTAGTGCAATGAGAATTTGACATGCAACAGACACTTTCAGCAAAGGGACCTTCCAGAAAAATGTTGCATGCGCATCTACACTACGCCATGCCATGATCATGGCGTGGCTCCGTGAACTTCCATGCACAGATCTTTGGGTTGCACGCTGCATCAACAGCGGCATGCATTAGATGTCTTGGGCCACTTCAATACACAAGAGGAAACTGGTGTGCACGAATTTTGTTCATGTTCTTGCACTTGTACTTCCAGTGACAACAAAAAATTTCAAATCAAACAATAAGTCCTCCTTATTCAAAGCTGCAGAAAAAAGGGAGATAAGTAACAGCAGCAACAGCAGCAACAGAAGCTGGGAATCTTTTCTTTGTTTTTCGTTTCCCTTTTTTTCATGGAAAAAGAGAAGGAAAGAGGAAGGGAAAAAATGGTAGAGGAAGATAATGCTTCCACACATGGCACATTAGTGTGAAAGAAGAAGGAAAAAAATCAAGAGATGAGCATAGACAGAACAGTGGCACGTGTGCTTTCCATGATGTACACGTACAGGGTCATTTTTGTGGACTAAACATGCAGCAAGAAGTAGCCACGACCTGACGAGAGTGAATTTAGTGACTAGAGTTACTTTTGTCTTCATTGTACCTGTGAATGTAACCTTCTTGATCTGTATGATCTTTAAGAACCAATCTCTCTCTCTCTCTCTCTCTCTCTCTCTCTCCCCCTCTCTTGTTCAAATCAAGAGTGCTCATGCCTTGTTTTGGCTTTTGTGGCTCGTCATGTGCACAGTGTTGAATGAGCTGAGTAGACAGAGCTTCTTTCAGGGCATGTGGGACAGGAATCTGTGGTCCTTGTTCCCTTTGTAGCACCAGTCACCTGCCTTCCACTGTGATCTCATCTTCTATGGCGTGACTGCTCCATTCTTAGAGTAGCAGCAGCAACAGTTCAGGTATATGGACCAGTCTGGGCCAGTAATCTTTCACTTTTCCCACCTTCCATTGTTGGAGGCAGCCTCGTTGGAGCTAGTGCTTCAAAGAGGTGTTCCCTTGGACACAGTGGTGCATTTCAGATCAGCAGAATGATCTATGCAGCACATTTCCAAAGATGCATGCTCTCCGCCATGCTCAGGGTAGTGAAGGCCATAGGGCCTGAGATCCAGCAAGAAATCCATGTTTCTCAGCAGACGTGTGAACAGGAAACCCCAGAATCCCTTGTGGACACACATCTATCCAGTGAAAATACCCAAGCCAAGCTGTTATATAGAGACTGGAGGGATTGCGAGGGGGACTGGAAATAAAGCTTGATGGAAGCTCCTTCCAAAGGAATGCACCAAGGGATGGATCAAGACTGCCATGGAGCAGAGATACACCAGCTGTGCCCTTGGCTTAACTCCAAAGAGCTTAACCACTCCTCCAAAATGGAGTCTGGTTGTGCAAATTAGCTAGTGACTGAAGGGAGCTTTCTCGTGAGTCCTCTGTGCCCCCACCAATCCTACGATCCGTCACTCCTAGATTGTCTTCTCCATGCAGCATTGTAATCATCATCAGAAATCTTTGTCAATATGGATCTTTCATCAGTGCTTTATGCAGAAATATTTACCTGACAATACGTAGAAGGAAAGCATCCAATAAGCTGTGAAACGTCAGGAGCTAGTGTTTTCTCTCTGAGCTCCTGAATTTGATCTGCAAGCCACTCATCCCAGCACAATCTCTGGAATCTCTCACACCCCATTGGGAAAATCACAAGAACTACCTCTTCAATGGATAACTTTCCACCAGGGGTTCTGGAGTTGCCTGTTGACACGTCTACCAAGACAAAAAAATCTCTGGCTTGATGTGAAGCCCATTTCCCTTTACTACCCTGAGCATGGTGGAGAAGCATTCATGTGTGGAAACGTGCTGCATAGATTGTTTTGCTGATGTGGAAAGCGCCAATGTGGTCAAAGGGCACACCTCCTTCAATCACTAGCTCCACAGAAGCTGCCTCCAACAACAGGAGTGAAGAGGGAAAGAGAACTGGCTCAGACGGTTAACCATACCCCGCCTCTAAATCATCCCATCCATGCAGCATTGAAAGTCATCCTTGGTACTCTATGCCACTATGGTTACGTCAGCAATGCTCGTATGCAGAAACTTTCATGTGGACCTTTCCTCCACACGAAGGTTGGCCGCAAACCCACAGCCCAAGCAGTGCTCCTCCCTATGTTGTGGCAGCTCTCGCCAACCATCATCATGCATGTTCTCGCCCCAACATGGCATTTCCTGGAGTCCCCACACCATTTCCGCCGTCACATAAAAGATTGGTGCATAGATTGGTTACCGCTCCCCACACAATGCTGTGCATGTGGGAACTTAGTCAACCACAAAAGTCAAACTTACGATGCTGTAAGCATTGTGATGACACTGCATCCAAGGCTCCAGATGTCAACCTTCCGTCCATATCCCTCCCCGCTGAACATCTCCGGTGCAAAAGGTAACGCTGCTCCACGAATAGATGTGCACTCTTCTGGATTCTCAGCATGCACCACCTGCAGGCCAGGAAGCAGGACTCCATGCAAGGCAAAGAGATTTACCAGAATAGGGATGAAGGAAGATGCATGCAATAAAGACGTGCATCCTCGCCACGGCTCTTTGCAGGATACCAAAGGGCATACTTGAGACCATTTGTCTAGGGATACATGGGTGCAGTCTGCTACCTCATCTTCAACCGCACTGTTTAACATTAAAAAACTTTGAGTAGCACGTTTTGTATTTCCCACTGGATACATTAAAAATTATCATTGGCAGGGCACCTTGTTGAATGAGAACAACCTCACACAATAGACAGACATGCTGGCATGAAAATTTGAACCGGGAAAGCTGCAAAAATCCCAGATAGTGCACACAGACCATGCGCTGTGAACGTTTTTGACAATGTTTTCACCTTTGCATCACCGAAGTCTGCAATCTTGATGATGCCCTTGCTGTCAAGTAGAATGTTTCTGCATGTAATTTCCCGATGGACGATCTTGCACCCGTGGAGGTAATCCAGCCCCAGCAGGAGCTGTCGGGCGTACATCCGCACCAAACTTTCACTCAGCTTGCCGTACTTGTCCAGGATCCTGCATGCATATGGGTAGGCTTGAGCACTTTGAAGATTGGACTACGAACATGGCACGTTCAAGTTGGGATTTTTTTCATGGAACTTGAGTACTGGGGTACCAATGTATCTTGGTACTCGTGTGCTCAGGTACTTGTACTGCAATTATCTACTTTTCTGGCGGCCTCACTACCGGTGCTGGTACCTGTGCCGTATTGCCAATGGTATTAGCAAAACAACAGTATTCCAATCATAGTGTGGTGCATTGTCTACTGCTCATTATATAGCTTATTTTTCACCTGTGAGAATTGACTACAGTCGAACTCACTGTTTGACATCCACTTCCAACGTACAAAACAAGCTTCAGAACAGAGATCACCAGTACACCTGTACCGTTTTTGCATGGAGTTTGAAAGGAGCTTGGTACGATACCGCAATTCCGTACTGTGGTTCCGAACAGGGGTATCCGTCAAGGTTAATGGCAATACTGTACCGGTACCGCCAAAACTATACCTGCACCGCAATTCCGCAGTACGAAACCACAGTGTATTTCAGTACAGTAGTACTGCTGCTATCCCTGCTTTCAATACAGCACTTTCAAGGTGGAACAACACGTGCATGATTTGCATGCACACCCACAAGGGATTTTTCAAGCACCTATGATAAGGCTGATCAGTACTCCAACCTCCTGACCTCTAACATGTCAACCCCTCTTCAGGAATCTTGCAGCTGGAGAACTGAACTTAGCTGTTGAGATTAAAGCTCCCTTCAGATCTACTTCTTGATAACATTCATTTGCAACAATCCACAGGCAAACAGCGCACCACTAGCTGTCAGGACCGATTCATAACTGGGATGGAAGCGCAGTTCTGCGCACTTAAGTCCGGCTGGACTCAGCAAACAGCCTGGCACCCGCTCTTTTCCCAGGGAAAAACGTGACACGCATTCTCTATTGCTGACCAGTACAGAATAGGGATGGGCATGGTGTTTGCACGATGGTACTGGTATACCATCGTTACTAACCCCCCAGGGAAACTTTGCTACGGTGCAGTGTGTTACCCCGGCACCATACCGCGTTGAAGGTAACACGTCTGTCACAAGATAACGACAAAGGCATACAAATTTGTGATGAAGTGATGGATGAAGAGTAGATATGGCAGAAAAGGCCGATCTAAGCATCGATTGAACATAGTTAGGGAGTGGGGAAATGTTCGAAGTACCTCAGTACTCACGGTACAATGTGGTTTCCATTCCATGCAATAATGTCCCAAAAAATCAATACAAAGCCACTTCTGGTCCTTCCTGGCCTGCCTCGCCAGGATCTGCCCGGCACCGGGGCCACGACGGTGCTCTGCAGAGGTGTTTGAGCGATGGGCCCAGTGTGCTGTGGCTATTGTGGCGCAGCGTGTTTCCATTGCTGGTGTGCGCAACCAGTGTGCAGCCATCCGTTTCTACAGTGTCGTGCATTGCACGGCGGCGGATGACCGCCCAGAGGGAGAGGATCTTCCGCTGCTACACGGTGTGGGGCTGCCTCTTGCCCTTGGGCTGTCTGCTCTGTGTTCGGTTGAACCAGTCTTTGCCGGTACCTAGCTCACATTCTTAATTTCCTTCACATTCCCACCGTTCATGTGCCGTTGGTGGCGGCGTCACTTTTTTTTTTTTTTTTNGTATTTCCCACTGGATACATTAAAAATTATCATTGGCAGGGCACCTTGTTGAATGAGAACAACCTCACACAATAGACAGACATGCTGGCATGAAAATTTGAACCGGGAAAGCTGCAAAAATCCCAGATAGTGCACACAGACCATGCGCTGTGAACGTTTTTGACAATGTTTTCACCTTTGCATCACCGAAGTCTGCAATCTTGATGATGCCCTTGCTGTCAAGTAGAATGTTTCTGCATGTGATTTCCCGATGGACGATCTTGCACCCGTGGAGGTAATCCAGCCCCAGCAGGAGCTGTCGGGCGTACATCCGCACCAAACTTTCACTCAGCTTGCCGTACTTGTCCAGGATCCTGCATGCATATTGTTAGGCTTGAGCACTTTGAAGATTGGACTACGAACATGGCACGCTCAAGTTGGGATTTTTGTCATGGAACTTTTAATCAGGGATGGAAAACCTCGGAATTGAGTACTGGGGTACCAATGTATCTTGGTACTCGTGTGCTCAGGTACTTGTACTGCGATTATCTACTTTTCTGGCGGCCTCACTACCGGTGCTGGTACCGGTGCTGTATTGCCAATGGTATTAGCAAAACAACAGTATTCCAATCATAGTGCGGTGCATTGTCTACTGCTCATTATAAAGCTTATTGTTCACCTGTGAGAATTGACTACAGTGGAACTCACTGTTTGACATCCACTTCCAACGTACAAAACAAGCTTCAGAACAGAGATCACCAGTACACCTGTACCGTTTTTGCATGGAGTTTGAAAGGATCTTGGTACGATACTGCAATTCCGTACTGTGGTTCCGAACAGGGGTATCCGTCAAGGTTAATGGCAATACTGTACCGGTACCGCCAAAACTATACCTGCACCGCAATTCCGCAGTACGAAACCACAGTGTATTTCAGTACAGTAGTACTGCTGCTATCTCTGCTTTCAATACAGCACTTTCAAGGTGGAACAACACGTGCATGATTTGCATGCACGCCCACAAGGGATGTTTAAAGCACCTATGATAAGGCTGATCAGTACTCCAACCTCCTGACCTCTAACATGTAAACCCCTCTTCAGGAATCTTGCAGCTGGAGAACTGAACTTAGCTGTTGAGATTGAAGCTCCCTTCAGATCTACTTCTTGATAACATTCATTTGCAACAATCCACAGGCAAACAGCGCACCACTAGCTGTCAGGACCGATTCATAACTGGGATGGAAGCGCAGTTCTGCGCACTTAAGTCCGGCTGGACTCAGCAAACAGCCTGGCACTCGCTCTTTTCCCAGGGAAAAACGTGACACGCATTCTCTATTGCTGACCAGTACAGAATAGGGATGGGCATGGTGTTTGCACGATGGTACTGGTGTGCCATCATTACTAACCCCTCAGGGAAACG
The DNA here is from genome assembly GCA_023375785.1 of Penium margaritaceum. Classification (NCBI taxonomy): domain Eukaryota; kingdom Viridiplantae; phylum Streptophyta; class Zygnematophyceae; order Desmidiales; family Peniaceae; genus Penium; species Penium margaritaceum. Next base: position 59,704 of record SZWC01006152.1, read on the forward strand.
TTGCTACGGTGCAGTGTGTTACCCCGGCACCATACCGCGTTGAAGGTAACACGTCTGTCACAAGATAACGACAAAGGCATACAAATTTGTGATGAAGTGATGGATGAAGAGTAGATATGGCAGAAAAGGCCGATCTAAGCATCGATTGAACATAGTTAGGGAGTGGGGAAATGTTCGAAGTACCTCAGCACTCACGGTACAATGTGGTTTCCATTCCATGCAATAATGTCCCAAAAAATCAATACAAAGCCACTTCTGGTCCTTCCTGGCCTGCCTCGCCAGGATCTGCCCGGCACCGGGGCCACGACGGTGCTCTGCAGAGGTGTTCGAGCGATGGGCCCAGTGTGCTGTGGCTATCGTGGTGCAGCGTGTTTCCATTGCTGGTGTGCGCAACCAGTGTGCAGCCATCCGTTTCTACAGTGTCGTGCATTGCACGGCGGCGGATGACCACCAGGGAGAGGATCTTCCGCTGCTACACGGTGTGGGGCTGCCTCTTGCCCTTGGGCTGTCTGCTCTGTGTCCGGTTGAACCGGTCTTTGCCGGTACCTAGCTCACATTCTTCATTTCCTTCACATTCCCACCGTTCATGTGCCGTTGGTGGCGGCGTCACTTTTTTTTTTTTGGGTTTTTAAGATGGCGGCGTCACTTCTTATACCCCGTAGTTGTGCCGGTCAGGGGCGGCGTGCATGTTCTCCTTCTCTATAAACTAAAATTCTCTTAAAAAAATAAATGAATACAAACCTTTGTACTGCGGTACTGTCTTTATAGCGCCATTACCATGGTACAGTACTTCTTTTCCTGAAGATACCACTTTTTTTTTAATGCAGTGCTCACCCAAAAAAAATGGTAAAATAACACCATTACCACGGTACGGTACTTCTTCTGCTGAAGGTACCACATTGTTTTTTCACTGCAGTATGCTCTGCCGGCATGGACTTGAACATGACTATGACAATTGACTTTACAGTGTGAAAATCAGTATGTGTTTCTCTCTTACCCCTGGATGGAGCCACCGGAAGCCAGTTCAAGAAAGAGGTAGACGTCGCCGTTCTGCTCGTCACGATCCTCACCGATGTACCCGACGATGTTGACGTGCTTGACCTTCTGATACATTGCAATCTCCCTCTCCAGTGCTGCCAGGTGCATCGTGCGCTCTTCGCAGTCTCGATTCATCTTGACTTGTTTCACCGCCATGGGCTCACCGGTGACAACGTTGAGCCCAAAGTACACCTTCATGGATGGGAGATAGGTCGTGTGTTGCACAAAAAAATTGTTAAAACACAGGAGACATCTTCTGATGCTGGACAAGCTTGTGTCGCAGTGTCTAGCCTGAACAACAAGTGCATGGTGAGCAAGCGCTTCCTGGAACCTGATACATTGCGGTGTAGCACGTCCCAACAAGATTTGTGCATTGTGCTGTTTGGTCTATTGTCATGTGGCTGTTTGGTCTTTGTAGGAAAAACGTCATGCTAGTAGATCCTCCACATCGATGTACGATACAACATCATTGGAACATACACTGGCTTTTACAGTCACGGTCATGTCAAAAGAAGCAGCCCATTCGAGTCCATCCTCCAGCAGCACAACAGCCAAAAAATATACAGCAAAACACCACAACCCCACGTCCATGTTGAATTACTTTGAACCTGGTGAGACTTGGGCCATGAGCATGCATACTGTCAGTGTCAGGTAGAAGTGTGCAAAAGCAGCATGTACACATGGCCTCATATGCACCCTGCCATACTTCAGAATCTATTCCCGATCACTTGCATGGCTCGTTCTACGCCTGCCGCTGATGGCTTCCATCCTCAATTGTGCATACATAGAAGTAACATGGGCAATGCTGCTCATGGGAAATGGGTCGGAGTCGTAGAACCCTCAGGGAATCTTCAAGGCTTCGGATGGCCACTTCACTGGCTGTCATTCACGGGCTGGCTGCTGGCAGTACAATAATTGGCTGTCTGGCAATCGTATGCGTGTGACTCCCGCCAACATCACCCGCACCGTGTTGGTGTAAGATGGAAATACCACTTCCCTGTTAAGCCATCTTGCATGAAGCAAAGAGTAGTTTGAGCAATGGGACATAGACCGCTTCGGAGATTATCTGTGGACATTTGTGGTCGAGAGGGATGTGCCATTCGAAGTCATCTAACCTGAGTGGCTACAGGACGAACTTGTAGTCACAAACCCATTTGCAATCCTGACTTTGCAGCATGCAATCTCGAGGAATGTTCACCAGGAGCATGGACGGATCGAGCATGCACAGCATGAGGTTTTTTTCCGGCACAAGTTGAGGGCCCACCTGTCGCCCCCCACAGACTAAGCCTCGGCGTTCGAGAGCACTCTCGCTCTCGAAGTCGAGGCGCGTTTGCAATTGCGTGCGCAATTCTCGCGGCGCGCGTGATAGGGGCAGAGGCTTCCGTGGGGGAGGACAAGCGGGCAGCCGGGGCCAAGATTAACGTGCGAATTGAGGCCGAAAAAACGTGTGCGCCTCGACGTCGAGAGTGAATTTGCTCTCGTTTGCCGAGGCTTACCACAGACGCAACTGCCAGTTGAGTCCGTGAGTCTTGTTGGTTGACTTTCAGCTGCTATTTGAGTGATCTTCAAACAATGTGCTATTGGCCGCGACGTGCACCACTTTGACAGCTTCAACTTCCATGCACGCAAAAAATCGATTTACTCAGCGCATGTTCATAACAGCGCCAAAAAAAACACCCCACGGAAGTTGGGGCACTCCCTTGCAGGTGGTGCTAGGCAAGGATGGGCCCACAGGCCTTTGTGAGGACTTCAGGGAAGACGTTGGAACGTAACAGCACCAAGGGAACCAGTCTGGTGGAACTTAGCGCTAAGATCCACCTAGAAAATCGTGCAGTCTCCTGTAGGGAATGCTTGAGTGGAAGAGGAGGAATTCAAGGAAAACTAGAACTAAGTATAGAAAGGCAAATTGGTTCCCTTCCGGAATGCATGAGTAATTGTCAAGGTGGAACTTAGCGCTAAGTTCCACCCAAATTGGTCACCTGAAGAAAAGCAATCAGAGCTTCTTAGTTTGGGATGGGGCGGATAAGGAGAGATTGTTACCTTGCCGAAAGCACCTTCACCAAGTAACTCGCCACGCTTCCACTTGAACTTCCTTGATGGCATCACAGATACATCAGCTACCACTGCTCTTGTCGGGGCTGGGATTGGTGGTGGAAGTCCCGAATGATTTACGTCGTCCTTGTCAATGGGAACAATCAGTTTGTTTTTAAACTTTCTTCCCTCCACTAACTTCCGCCCCTCCTCCACCAGTAGACGGCCCTCCTCCACCAGTAGACGGCCTGCCTCTGCAACTCGCTTCCCCTCCTGAAGAAGTAGTCGGCCCTCTTGCACCATCCGCTGCCCATCCGCCAGCGTTTCACCTCCTGCTTCCACAAGCCCTTGGCCTGCATCAACCAGCAGCCACCCATCCTTCACCAGCTGACAGCCCTTCTCCACGAGCCCACGGCCCTCCNTTTTTTTTTTTTTTTGGTTTTTAAGATGGCGGCGTCACTTCTTATACCCTGTAGTTGTGCCGGTCAGGGGCGGCGTGCATGTTCTCCTTCTCTATAAACTAAAATTCTCTTAAAAAAATAAATGAATACAAACCTTTGTACCGCGGTACCGTCTTTATAACGCCATTACCATGGTACAGTACTTGTTTTCCTGAAGATACCACTTTTTTTTTAATGCAGTGCTCACCCAAAAAAAATGGTAAAATAATACCATCACCACGGTACGGTACTTCTTTTGCTGAAGGTACCACATTTTTTTTTCACTGCAGTATGCTCTGCCGGCATGGACTTGAACATGACTATGACAGTTGACTTTACAGTGTGAAAATCAGTATGTGTTTCTCTCTTACCCCTGGATGGAGCCACCGGAAGCCAGTTCAAGAAAGAGGTAGACGTCGCCGTTCTGCTCGTCACGATCCTCACCGATGTACCCGACGATGTTGGCGTGCTTGACCTTCTGATACATTGCAATCTCCCTCTCCAGTGCTGCCAGGTGCATCGTGCGCCCTTCGCAGTCCCACTTCATCTTGACTTGTTTCACCGCCATGGGCTCACCGGTGACAACGTTGAGCCCAAAGTACACCTTCATGTATGGGAGATAGGTCGTGTGTGGCACAAAAAAAATGTTAAAACACAGGAGACATCTTCTGATGCTGGACAAGCTTGTGTCGCAGTGTCTAGCCTGAACAACAAGTGCATGGTGAGCAAGCGCTTCCTGGAACCTGATACATTGCGGTGTAGCACGTCCCAACAAAATTTGTGCATTGTGCTGTTTGGTCTATTGTCATGTGGCTGTTTGGTCTTTGTAGGAAAAACGTCATGCTAGTAGATCCTCCATATCGATGTATGATACAACATCATTGGAACATACACTGGCTATTACAGTCACGGTCGTGTCAAAAGAAGCAGCCCATTCGAGTCCATCCTCCAGCAGCACACCAGCCAAATAATATACAGCAAAACACCACAACCCCACGTCCATGTTGAACTACTTTGAACCTGGTGAGACTTGGGCCATGAGCATGCATACTGTCAGTGTCAGGTAGAAGTGTGCAAAAGCAGCATGTACACGTGGCCTCATATGCACCCTGCCATACTTCAGAATCTATTCCCGATCACTTGCATGGCTCGTTCTACGCCTGCCGCTGATGGCTTCCATCCTCAATTGTGCATACATAGAAGTAACATGGGCAATGCTGCTCATGGGAAATGGGTCGGAGTCGTAGAACCCTCAGGGAATCTTCAAAGCTTCGGATGGCCACTTCACTGGCTGTCATTCACGGGCTGGCTGCTGGCTGTACAATAATTGGCTGTCTGGCAATCGTATGCGTGTGACTCCCGCCAACATCACCCGCACCGTGTTGGTGTAAGATGGAAATACCACTTCCCTGTTAAGCCATCTCGCATGAAGCAAAGAGTAGTTTGAGCAATGGGACATAGACCGCTTCAGAGATTATCTGTGGACATTTGTGGTCGATAGGGATGTGCCATTCGAAGTCATCTAACCTGAGTGGCTACAGGACGAACTTGTAGTCACAAACCCATTTGCAATCCTGACTTTGCAGCATGCAATCTCGAGGAATGTTCACTAGGAGCATGGACGGATCGAGCATGCACAGCATGAGGTTTTTTTCCGGCACAAGTTGAGGGCCCACCTGTCGCTCCCCACAGACGCAACTGCCAGTTGAGTCCGTGAGTCTTGTTGGTTGACTTTCAGCTGCTATTTGAGTGATCTTCAAACAATGTGTTATTGGCCGCGACGTGCACCACTTTGACAGCTTCAACTTCCATGCACGCAAAAAATCGATTTACTCAGCGCATGTTCATAACAGCGCCAAAAAAAACACCCCACGGAACTTGGGGCACTCCCTTGCAGGTGGTGCTAGGCAAGGATGGGCCCACAGGCCTTTGTGAGGACTTCAGGGAAGACGTTGGAACGTAACAGCACCAAGGGAACCAGTTTGGGTGGAACTTAGCGCTAAGTTCCACCTTGAAAATCGTGCATTCCCCTGTAGGGAATGCTTGAGTGGAAGAGGAGGAATTAAAGGAAAACTAGAACTTAGCGGTAAGTATAGAACGGCAAATTGGTTCCCTTCCGGAATGCATGAGTAATTATCAAGGTGGAACTTAGCGCTGAGTTCCACCCAAATTGGTCACCTGAAGAAAAGCAATCAGAGCTTCTTAGTTTGGGATGGGGCGGATAAGGAGAGATTGTTACCTTGCCGAAAGCACCTTCACCAAGTAACTCGCCACGCTTCCACTTGAACTTCCTTGTTGGCATCACAGATACATCAGCTACCACTGCTCTTGTCGGGGCTGGGATTGGTGGTGGAAGTCCCGAATGATTTACGTCGTCCTTGTCAATGGGAACAATCAGTTTGTTTTTAAACTTTCTTCCCTCCACTAACTTCCGCCCCTCCTCCACCAGTAGACGGCCCTCCTCCACCAGCAGACGGCCTGCCTCTGCAACTCGCTTCCCCTCCTGAAGAAGTAGTCGGCCCTCTTGCACCATCCGCTGCCCATCCGCCAGCGTTTCACCTCCTGCTTCCACAAGCCCTTGGCCTGCATCAACCAGCAGCCACCCATCCTTCACCAGCTGACAGCCCTTCTCCACGAGCCCACGGCCCTCCTGAACAAGATGGCGACCTTCCTCCACACCTTGGTGCCCCTCTTGAATCCGCAGCCGTGCAAGCGTCCCTGGCAGCTTCTGCCCCGCTGCGCTCATCTGCTGATGGCCCGCCTCCACAACATCCTCTTGCTGAGCAGGGGTGACTCGCTGCCGCTCTTTCCTGATGCTCTCGTCATCTTCATCCCTCTGTCCACGGCAACGCGCTCGAGGTTGTGCACAGCTGCGGCTTTGCGGTGCCTGCTCACAAGACTTCAGTTCCTTGTCACTTGACGCAGCCGCCATGCTTGTCTGCCGTGCAGACGGGCCGTACACCGCTGGCTCTCTTGCTAGTCTAGTCTTCCGCTTGCGGTGGTTTGTGAACCACCCACCGATGGAAACGTTCTTGAACCCCTTTAGACCCCCTTGCTATGCTGCTGAGGACAGCGGAGGTGTTCGGCCTGTCTCACAACCACATGATGTGCAAGCAGGTAACGCTGTTTGCTTACGGAGTGCAAGGTGTGGTCCAGACCTTGCGTACGCCACCCTAGGAGGGTTTTAGCGATGAGGTGTGCAACGTAAGCCCTTGGCACAGTCGACGCGGCGTTCGATTCCAAGTGTACGATACGTAGAGACAGAAGCCTGGCCTCTCCACCTTTCGATTCGGCTTGAAATAGATTTGCGATCAAGTCGGGCTCGTAGCCCC
>SZWC01006152.1:66635-82610 GCA_023375785.1 Penium margaritaceum
CCCCCCCCCCCCCCCCCCCCCCCCCCCCCCCCCTGGAACAGTCCAACGCCTTCCGAACTGCAAAGGCATCACGTGCACCGCAGGTGGACAAAACCATTTGCGTGCCACGTCAACGTACCAACTCTACGCAACTCGACGGGGCCATAGGGTGCTCTCACACTGGCCGAACCCCAACGCCCCCCTAACACCAGTTCGTAGCAACTCCGCCACGCATTTCCACATGTCCGCCACGTCTGCAACCTCCACGTGGTAAACACCTAATGGTATTGCTACGGCAGTACTCTCACACTGGAAGGCGTAGCAACTGCACCGAGCGACTATTAGCGACTGTCAGCGCCTGTGTGCGAAGGCCAAGTTTCTTGGACTTTCGCGAGTCCGGCATGCAAGAAAGTCCGTTTCCTGACCTCAAAACCTGAACGACGGCGGGAACGTGGAGTAGCGACCCGGGGGTTGCTAACGAGTTGCTACAGCTCCGAGGCTGTTGCAACTCCTATCAAATCCGGGTCGCCTCGCCCAAAGTTTGCGGGGTCCTTCGCGGTCAGCGACGACTTCAGCTCGAGTTCAGCTCACGTCGCCCCCCCTGACGTGGCAAGGAGAGTTGAGTTGGTACCGTATGAGGGAGGCCCAAACCCCATGCCCGACACCGGAAAAACAACGGTCGATTCATTCCGCTGTAGCGACTACGCAAAAATACTTGACAAAAGACATGGATGTCTTCCGCCGGACATTACGGGGTTCGAGATCAAGAGCTGCCAGGAGGGTTTCGACCCCACTGGTGTCCTTCAAAAGACATCCTTGACTTCGTCATTTATCCATTTTTCCGAGCCGGCCGTGGTAGACCTTAAATCACCATACTAATTATCTGCCAAAGATAGAGTACATAAATCAAGGAATTTCTTTCACAAATCGGCGTACAGATGAAGCAAATTGAGCATTCCTTTTCAAGGGAAGAATCAAATCTATTTCTATGTGGCACCATTTCATCTAAAAACTTTTATTATGGTCTCCACATTACAGCTGTGTCTCAGAAATGGAAGGCCCTTGGTCGCTCAATGAAAACTGGAGGTCAAATGGGTGGACAACAATGTCGGCCATGGTAGATTTTCCATCGATCTTTATTTCGAATTGATAATCCAAAAAACACCATGTTTTGAAATCAATGAGTTTTCTTATTGTCTCAACCCGATTTTTTAAGAAAAGATGTATAGCAATGTGTCATAACAATACGTCATGGTGGTATACTATGAGGAAAGTTGTTTCTTGTGAAGGAAAAAAAGTTCTCTCTTTCAATGAAGTTTACTTTTTCCTCATTTCATTAGCTCTAACATGTGTCATGCACCAAGTGTAGATCAAACCGTACCAACTATGAAGAAGTGTCAAGGATAAATAAACAGACTCATGAAAAACACCGAGTGTGGTATACACTAAAATCAACTGTGACCACCACCCTTGGACGCAATAATGATAACCTTTAAATGTAAAAATTCCCTTCATTTCAATGATTCCTTTGGGTAGCCCTTAGAAGAAAGCATATGAGAAGGAGAACGATGACGGCAGTGATGATGCTCATGAAAAGAAGCAAAAGGAAGGGGGGTTCCCTTTGGACTTTGAGTTGACCACTGTAATGAGGTGCCCTCTTTTTTCTGGCATATTCGGGGTCTTACCCCGGATTTGGGAACACTCGGAGCATTTTCCATTTTTCAGAAATATGTTGGGAGGTCTAGCTTGACCCCGACGGCTTGCAACACCGAGGAGGAGGAGGAGCGAGCGAGCGAGCGCGTGAACGAGCGTCAGCTTGGAGGTCATGTCGACACTAGGGGGCTATTTCGCGCGCACCCCCATGCGGCGTTCCGAACACGCCACGCGGGGGTGGCTTCCCCCCTCTCGGCGGGTAGCGTAACGCCGACACTACCCGCCGAGGGGTCGTTTCGACGGACGGCCCCCGCAACGGATGCGGTCAACGGTAGCGGTAAAACCAGTGACTGCGACCGTGCGACAGTCGCAGTTTTCCGGTGGCATGTCAACCAAGGTGACCGCACCCACCACGGAGAGGCATACGTGAGCAGCGAGGCGGCTTGCCGAGAGATAAGATCGACCGTGGATCTTGACGATCGACGGCCAGGGACTTCTCCCACTAGGCAGTAGATGCAGATAGAGCACCAGGTTCAGGTGCAACCAGAGCACCGAGTTTAGGTGCAAGGACCTTGTCGTAACAAGCTACGAAAGCAATAGGCTAAGGCCTGGGCTAGCGAGCCGATCACTATAAATACCCTGTACTTAGTTCAATCTAATTAACCTGTATTTTCCACCTTTGGCTTCCAGAAATCTCCAAGTCTATCTTTTCACTACGACTATGCTCTCCACATACCAAGGCTAAATCTCCACAGAGCACCCACTCTTACACCTAGTATCAGAGCCAGAGCCACGCATTGGGCGGAAGCGCTGCCGGAGCTCGCAAAACTTCAAGGAGCGAAGGCACGGACTATGCCAGACAACGTCGAGGCTGATCAAGAGGGAGATTACTGGACTAGACGTCGAAGCCAACGCACAAGCCAACCTCTAGAAAATTTTCTATATTTCCAAAGCGTCCACACGGCCTACTGTGCGATCGCGGGAGACGACGGGTGACTCCCACGCACTTCGAAGACCTCAGATTTTTGTCCCAGACTACCGAATTGCTGCCAGAAAATTTTTTGATTATTACCCAAACGCAGCCAAATTTTTTCGAAGGATCTCAAGTGGCGAAAATCTATCTAGAGCCATGGAGCAGGCCCTGCAGCAGATCCTAGAGCAGCTGGGAGCCCTCAAGCTAGAGAACGAGTGGCTGAATAGGCAGATGGCTGACTTGCGCAACCGGACTGGCGTTGGGCACGTTGGGGCGGCCCGGTCAAGGAGTCCGCCAAGACCAAACCCAAAGGCTCCAGAAGCATTGAATCCCTCTGTCAAGGGAGCAAGCGTTCGGATCTGGTTGCTTGTAATGAATAGCTAATTTGGGGCTCTGGGTCACCCTCCAGAGAACGATGCTGTGCGTGTTTCATACGCGGTGACACTACTACACGAAGCAGCATTGGAGTAGTGGAGGCAGCTGAAGATGCTGGCCACTCGAGGTGGAGGTGGGAACGCAGCTGTCCAACATGCCGTGTTGTGGCAGCCAGGCGCGGGGCAAGCTGAAGCGCGCGTGCTGGGGACATGGGAGCAGTTCGAGCAAGCCCTCCGAGATCGATTTGATCTCGTCAACGCCTCCATGGTCGCACGCAATCAGCTTAACCAGCTAAAGTAGATCGGTTTGGTGCAATAGAACCCACGCCGTTTCTTGGCGTTGTGCTCGGAGATCGACCACATGAGGGAGCCGGAGATGGCAGACAAATGCCATGACGGCTTGAAGGCAAAAATTCAGTGCACACTGGCACTAAGTGGCATCATAGAGTTCCAAGCGATGGTAGCCACTGCTGGGCACATCGACGCGCTACGCTACAATCAAGGGTGTTTTTGTGAGAAGAAAGAGAATTTTCAGCGTCAAACATAGCACCAACAAGCTGACCCCATGGAGATCGACGTAGTGTAAGGAGGCTAGCAGTAGCGCAAGTTGCGTGGTGGGAACTGTTGGATCTGTGGGAAGCCAGGGCACCACAAGAAGGACTGCAAGAAGAAGCAGCAGGGAAACGGCAACCAGTGGTGAGTGGCGGGCGGCCATCTGTTGGGAAAGATTTGTCCGCATCAACGAACACCAGCCCTGAAAGTCCTTTGAAAACAAGGGAGCTGCCAAGTGTATTGTTGTGGAGCGAAGGAAGTGGGAGCGTTCCGGGGATCCTCCTGAAAGTTGTAATGTTATCAGTTGGTTCTGCGGACGTTGAGGGGTGCCGCCGCTAGATTAAAGCGTTGCTGGATTGCGGCTCGTTGCACTCATTCTATAGTGACGAGCTTGCAAAGAGGTTGGGGCTTGCACGGCTACCCAGGAAGCCAACTACGGCCAAGTTGGTACAAGGGGAGCTCAAGTGCGGACTACCTCTGAAGCCTCTGAAGATCCGTCTGGGCAAGCTGTCGTACGATGTGAACTTTTGCACGGGCCTGATGGACAATTACGACGCCATTTTGGAGCGTGACTGGTTGCACCAGTGGAATCCTGCTGTGGATTGGGTGCGTAGCCAGGTGGAAGTGGAGAAATGCGAGGAGCAAATTGTTTTGCTGTTGTGGGCAGAGGTGAAAGACTCCAAGGCAGGCAAGGTGCCGTAATTGAGTCACGTGCAGCTGAAGCGCTGTTAGCAATTGGGGGATCAAGTGTACCTTGTGTGGGTGCGGCAAAAGGTAGCAGCTGAAGGAGTGTAAGTGCTGGCAGCGGAGAAAAACCAACTAGTGGTAGAGTAGCAGAAAGCACTAGCAGCAGAGCAGTCAAAAGGCATCAAGGGAGTGTTGGACAGCTATAGTGACGTGTTTCTTGCTAAGCTACCAAAGGGTTTACCACCGAAGTGGGACATTGACCACGAAATTGATTTGGTTCCAAGAGCAACTCCAACAGTATGAGCTGCTTATCGCTTAAGCAATAGTGAGCTGGGTGAGTTGAAGAATCATTGGAGGAGCTCATTAAGCAAGGGTTTATCAAACCGTCGGTGTCACCTTACGCTATACCGGTCCTCTTTCTGAAGAAGAAGACATGGGAACTGCGGATGTGTGAAGACTATCGCGCAATATACAACGTAACAATCAAGTACCAGTACCCGCTACCAAGGGTCAAAGAGGTGTTTGACCAGCTGAGGGAAGCGCACTTCTTCAACAAGACTGACTTGCGCTCAGGGTACCTGCAGATCCGGATTGTGAGCAGGATGTGGAGAAGACGGCATTCCGGACGTACTACGATCATTTTGAGTTCCTCCTGATGCCGTTTGAGTTGACTAACACTCATGCAACATTCATGAGCCTCTTGAACTGGATCTTTCAGCCTCACTTGGACCAGTTCATGGTGGTGTTACTCGACGACATCCTCGTTTACTCCCGAACTTTGGAAGAGCATCAACAACTTCATCGGCAGGTGCTGGACTTTCTTCGGGAAGTGAAACTTTTTGCGAAGCTCTCCAAGTGTGAGTTCGAGAAAAGGGAGGTGGAATTTCTCGAGGACATCGTGAGGGGAAAAGGTCTCCGCATGGATGCAAAAAAGGTCAACGCAGTGAAGTTATGGCCGACACCAAAGTGTGTGCGTGATATCCAGATCCTTGTGGGATTTTTCGACTACTATCAGAAATTAATCCGGGGGTACGCATAAATGGGTGCGCTACTGACTGTGCTGGTGAGGAAGGATTACCTGTGGGAAGTGGGCAATCAAGAGAAGAAGAGCTTTGAGGAGCTGAAGGCTACAATGTGTGACACTCCAATTTTGGTGTATCTGGATTCATCCAAGGAGTACGTCATGACGATGGACGCATGCGACTATGCCATTGGCGTAGTGCTGATGCAGCATCACCGAAAGGGGATGCAGCCGATTGCATACGCGTTTCGCAAGTTGCGAGGTGCGGAGTTGAACTATGCAATCCATGAAAAGGAGATGTTGACGGTGATCCATGCCTTCAAGCACTGGAGGTAGTACCTCGGGTCGCGATGCTACGTGGTTTTTACGGATCACTATGCCCTGAAGTTCCTGAAGACATAGCCAAACCTAAGTCGCCAACAGACTTGCTCGATGGCGTTCTTTGAAGGCATTTTTGACTATGAGATTCAATACAAGCCTGGGAAGGTGAACTCGGCAAATCCTCTATCAAGGAGGCCGGACGTGAGCCTCAATGCCATCTCAATGCTGATGGGATCTCCAGTGATGCACAACCTATACAAGCACTGCTATGGCGTGGATACTGAGTTCACAGGTGGTGCGCTGAAAGACGCCACATGGGATGGAGTCTCTTGGCGAAGGGATCAGGAGCGAAAAATTGTTGTGCCAGATTATGCACCATTGAAGCACTTATTAATAAGGGAGGCGCATGACACCCACTACTCGGGTCACTTCGGCTTCGACAAGACGCTGAAAGCCTTGACATGCCAATACTCGTGGTCGTCAATGGCGACTGATTGCAAAAGGTTTGTGAGCAGCTGCGATGTGTGCCAATGCATCAAGGCGCGGAGGACCAAGCCACAAGGGGTGCTGCAACCATTGCCTATACAAGAGTGGCAGTAGACAAACATCTTGCTTGACTTCATTGGCAGGTTGCCTATGACGCAACAAGGTAACAATACGGTGTTGGTGGTTGTGGACCGGTTCTCCAAGATGGTACACTTCATCGCATGTCCTAAGACTGTCACTGCTGCCGAGACAGCTCAACTCCTCCTGAGTCATGTTATCAAGCTGCATGGAGTGCCGTAGTCGGTGGTCTCACATCGCGATCCACGCTTCACTTCGCGATTCATGTGAGATCTCATGGAGAAGCTGGGCACGCGAGTGTAGTTGACCACAGCATACCACCCAAAGAGCGATGGGCAGACAGAGCACACGAACCAAACATTGGAGGAGCTGTTGCCGAGCATGATCCCACCGGATGGAGAGGGCTAGGAGGAGAAGCTCGAAGTGGCAAAATTTGCTTACAACTCAGCAGTGTCAGCATCCACAGGGAAGTCACCGTTTGAGGTGTTCTACAGCCTCTAGCCACTAAGCCTAGCCGCCTTTGCTACGGCAACATCTCTTCTGGCTGTGCAGTAGATTGCTAAAGGGTTTGCCACCACTTAGGACGTGGTGCTGCAACAGCTTTTGAAGGCACAGAAGCAGCAGAAGCGTCGAGCTGATAAGCATCCTTGTGCAAAGGAGTTGCAAGTGGGAGATCAGGTGATGCTGAACTCTGCTAACCTGCAACTGATGGGAGTTGGGAGTCTCAAGCTAAAACTGTGATGGGTGGGTGCCTTTTGCATTCTAGAGAAGCAGTCGGCCTTCTCATACAAGGTGGAGCTGCCAGCTCACTACACCATCCATTCGATGTTCCACATCTCCCTGCTTCGTGTATATCGCGATCCTAACACCTTCTTCTGAGGTCGCGGGATAGCCCCACCTCCTACTATCCAGGTTGAAGGAAGTGAGGAGTTTGAGGTGGAGAATCTTCTGGCGGACAGCGAGAGGGGACGACGGCGTGAATTTCTTGTGCAGTGGAAGGAGTACGCGGGGGAGCACAACTCTTGGGAGCCAGTGGCCAGCTTCCATGTTAGAGGTACCAACACTGTTCTCCAGGAGTACCTCAGGCGCGTCAGGACGTCATGCCTTCGACGGGGGTGGTGAATGTAACGAGGTGCCCTCTTTTTTCTGGCATATTCGGGGTCTTATCCCGGATTCGGGGACACTCGAAGTATTTTTTGTTTTTTCAGAAATATGTCAGGAGGTCTTGCTCGACCCCGACGGTTCCCAATAGCGTGGAGGAGGAGCGAGAGAGTGAGAGTGTGAGCGAGCTATGATGTGGAGGACACGCCGGTGCAAGGGGGCTGTTTTGCGCGCACCCCCATGCGGTGTTCCGAACACGCCACGTAGGGGTGGCTTCCCCCCTCTCGACGGGTAGCATAACGGCAACGCTACCCGCCGAGGGCTCGTTTCGACGGACGGCCCCGGCAACGAATGCGGTCAACGGTAGTAGTAAAACAAGTGACTTCGACCATGCGACAGTCACAGTTTTCTGGTTGCGTGTCCAACAAGGCGACCGCACCCACCGCCGAGAGGCATACGGGAGCAACGAGGCGGCTTGCCGAGAGACAAGATCGAATATCGATCTCAACGATTGATGGTCGAGGATTTCTCGTACTGGGCATTAGGTGTAAGTAGAGCACGCAGTTCAGGTGCAAGCAGAGCACTGGGTTAAGGTGGAAGTAGCTTTTTGAAGTAAGCTAGGAAAGCAATGGGCTGAGACCTAGGCTAGCCAACCGATCAGTATAAATACCCTGTACTGAGTTCAATCTAATTAACCTGTATTTTCTAGCTCTGGCTTCTAGAAATCTCCAAGTCTATCTTTCCGCTGCGACTATGCTCTCCACACACCAAGGCTGAATCTCCAGAGAGCAACCCACTCTCACAACCACCTTCTTCATGATTTAACATTACAACTTATTAATTATGAGCAGTTATCAACTTCATAAGGCTTTTGAAAACTCTGAAGTCCACAATAGGGCAGTGTTAAACCATGCCAACATGGTTGGGTAACAAAAATGAGGTGCAAGGCATGAGAAACCTTGAGGGATTGGAATGAATGGGTGCTATGCATCAAGAAAAAATGTCTATTGTTTTTAAGATCACAATAACATATGTGTTGTTTTCCATTGTTTCACCCTATAAATGCATGCATGCTCACACTTTGAGTGGTGGCTTCAAGAAGTCAATGGGCTTTAAGAAAACCAAGGTGCAGCTCTCCAAAATTTGAGCGTCATCAAAACATGGACTAAACACTACAAAAACATCAACACTGTTCTCGAACCATTAGTTAGCCATTTTAAAAAGTGGTCCAAATTGTCAAAGAGTTATTGAAAAAAGAACTACAGTTCACGGTGGGTGGCCAAAATCCCCTTGACTCTACAAAGTCAAAATCATGAAAGCTACTTGTTATGAGCCACAAATATGATGACAGCAATGCTCAATCATGTAGTTAACGGACTTGTATGTGCAAGGAAAGACATACCTGTCCCCCTCGTGGTCATGACATCATGACTTATGAGCAAACGTAGGAAGATAACAATGGTAGTAGTCTTCAATCAAGTAATTGATATGTTTTATGTTGGCTTAAGGCTCCGATCTATAGTTTATGGAGGCGTACAAACACCACTTCATTGCATGTTAGCTCATTTCTCCATAGCATCTACATCCCATAATGTATTCAGTATTTTCCTATGTATACATGTCAACTCCGATAAGAGCTAATGGTGCCATGTTTCTATCGACAAAGCTCTTCCTAGGGTAACAATACTACTTGAGTTAAGCAAAGTGGAAACCAAGGTAGATCACAGTGTAGTCATGTAAACAAAGGTGCGCGGCAGCAAGGATTTGCATTCCCAAAATCTCAAACAGTCTCAACCCCAAGGGTTAGAGTTTTACATGTTTCAAGCTAAAGGTGATGTGATCAACAACGCTCAAGATGTCACCGCCTTCATGCACTAGCAAGATGAACATGACCCACCACATGTGAGAGGAGAGTGAGCGTACCCATACAAGACAATCTCACTCACAAATCGTGGTATTAGTGTGTCCCAGTTTGCAAAAATTAAAACGGCTTTTAAACACTAGCCCCATGACTGGAATGGGGATCAAATGTACCTTTTAACAAAATTACAAATTGAATGTTTGAGAATAGTTTTTTTACTACTTCGAGAAAGAGAACACTAGCCTCATACCCTAACCCCATGTATGACTTTCATACAAAGATTGAAATGTAATGAAATACTGCAAAAAAGACAAATGATGCACAGAGGGCATGGTCAACGTATCCTTATATGCGAAACACACACTTCCGTTGAGGTGGTGATCAAGGGTATAACGAGGGTATAAAGGCACTGATCATGCACTTTGTGCTTGATTTTGTACATATGTTACGCTTGATTCTAGTCCTTTTGGGGGTTCCTAAGCATGGGTTGTATATATAAGGGTTGTACACGTGCTCTCCTGTGGTGCATATTGAGGTGATTGTAGACACATGAAAAACAGTTTCGAGTGATTTTTCTTGGTGATATATATTTTTTCTGCCTGTTACACCGTTATGCTCTTTTACTAAGTGTTATAGCTAGCACAATAAGGACGAATCAAACCAATGAGCTAGAAAGTAGTAGATGTTTTCATAACTAAGGAAAAATGAATACGTTTCATTTTCTAGTGAGTACACTTAAATGAAAAGAATTTAAAAAGTCTACATTCTCTGGAAAATATCATTTATTACAATGAGGCACGTGCTAGGTCCTCTACGCTTGAGTTGATTGAGGATTAAAAGTTTTAGCCATGAGGGTCACTTGGAGAATCTCTACAAAGAATTGGTGGGGTTTACATCATGTTCATATGTAATTTCAAAAAGTTCCCTCTCCATGAATAAGTTGATAAAACAATCTCAATGTATCGTTGTATTTTTAAATTTATGTTGACCATTTAGGAAATGGGTTGAAATATCATTTCTTTTTGGACAAAACATCAGAATTTAAAGCATTTTTTCAAAGTTTTCTTTGTTCATAAGCATAAACACCTCAAGGTGGGTCGTAAATGAAAGGGTATCAATACTCAATTTTGAACTCTAGGGACTCACGTACATAAGGGACGTACACTCGGCCTTGGTGGTTCCCTCAAAAAAACCAACCAATGAAATAACTTCAATTTATAAGAAATAATTGATTCAATGTACGAACATAATTGCAAAACCAACCTTAGACGTTATAATGTCATGTCCTAGCTTTTAGATTTCACATGTGTCCAACTCTAATATTTCGATGGGAATGCCATGCAAATTGAGTGGAAACAGTAAATAGATGACCTTCCACCTTGTCATACTACGATTAAGGGGTAAATGGTTTTTCAATCTGTGAGAAGACAGAGGGGTTTTTTCTTTTTCATGCGCAAAGTGCTAGAAAAGTGAACGTCCTATGTTTTAAAAAGGCTTTGTACATGAAAATGGAAACAAATGGGTTGTTTATTTATTCTATTTGGAAAAGAATTTATAATCATTTTGTTTTTATACACCTCACCTTCATTTCCATGGGAATACTCGTAAACTTCTACCCACAAGTACATTGGAAGTTAATGGTTTCATTCATGTATAGATGGAGCATCATCGTGGCTAGATGGGAGAAAGGCAAGACATGTAAAGTTCCAAAAAGTAGGGATTATTTCAACCTAATTATAATGTCTCCACTAAATATGCCGTTGTTGAACCCTTTGTTGAGGGATTTAAGATGGTTTACATGTCAAATAATAACTTTGGCAGCTTGATGAAGCATGTGACGTTGCTTTGACAACTCTTTTTTTCCTCATTACTTGCTTAGTTGGAGAAAAGCAAGTTTCATGGCTTATGTAGTATCAAAATTCTAAAGTTGATTTACGCGTATGTTTGTTCAAAAAACTGATCACTGCTTATGAGAATTGTTTTTTTGCAGTCAAAACTAACAAATATGTAAAAATGTTAGGACAAGTCAAGTGGACATGGATGGCGCTTTAAAAGAGACTAATTACTCTTGTTTGACTTTTTTGGCAAAAAATCAAAGCCGATAAGGCTAACAAGTTTCGTTGGAAGTGGTTGTGAGCCTTACGAGGCGTTCTTCAAGGGTGTAATGGGCTCGTGTGTTTTGTGACGATTTCTCATCAATTGTGACATAGACTAATCGGTCCATCAACCTCACGATTGGAGGAATTGACAAATCGTGTTAAAATAATCGACTAGACTTGAGGAACAGAAAACTTCTATGGCTAATTAGCTGATTGTTTTAGTGGTTATTCAAATTTTTATTCACCAAAAATAGGTGAACGCAATTGCTTCATCTTCATAACTCATGGTTTTCAGAATTTGATAGTTTTAAGTTCATGATTTTGAAATCAACATGCGTCAGGGGTGGGGGTGGGGGCTCATTCGTCACATAAGCCGCAGAGTGGAGTTCTTTGCCCGTGCCATGGATGACGCATATACGTGTCAAATGTGACATGCACATGTACGGTTCAGAGGTTACAATTCCAACAACTAATTGTCTAAAATTGTAGAATGATTAGTCACTAAGGGTGCAAAATCCACCTAGACTGATCAGTCTAATTGATTAGTCTATACCTTTCTTGTGCATGGTAGAGTTATTAGTGCGAATGCGCTTGCGTTAAGTTAAAACTCAAAATTAGTGAAGTATTCCCCAAATTCGTTTTTGCATATTTTCGTTACCATAATCCAAATACTACTCTTAAGAATATATTTATGTAGGTTTGGCATTGCACAGACTATAGCATATACTATCCATGGTCATGTTTATCTTATCTGTTTCCAACATTTCCACCGTATTTTTGTGAGCATGTATACAACCTTGCAGATTCAAACCCGGATCTATGTTGTCAGTGGCTTGAAAGTGCATGTGCTAAGCGTAACCGTTTTCAACATAGGCATGGGTCGACGGTTGATAGCAACATTGATTTACTTCAGGCGTGGTTCCAACATGTATTCAATGAATGTCTGGAATTGATTTTACGTTTATCTACAAGCAATTTCTGAATGATGGGTTTCCTTAGGTATGTTGAAATAAACCAAAAAATTTCAAAAACCTTCATGACTTGTTTCTATTCTAGAACTTTGCATCAACTTCTTGCAGTGATGTTTTTTCTTACGTTTCGCAGAGGGGGGGCGAAGCGCGATGTCCTCTGAGTAGAATTGTGGCCAAAATGGCGTAGATACACTAAATTTGTAAGGACATCAGTAGACCTGACTTATGTCAGTTTTGGTCTGCCAAAGCAGTCCTGTCAGAAATTGTGAGCCAAGCCTGTACCGCGCAATACTTTTTAAACAAAAGAGGTTGGGGAACACGGCAAAGTAACTCGATTTCGGAACTCCACTATGGTGTGATTTTCGCAGTCCGTCCCATGGCGTAGTGCGAGTGATGTAGTTGTGCGGGGCCTCCTTCAGCCTTTGCGTGTGATGGCGGGAAAAAGCTGTCCGAAATCACGAATTCCGCCCACAACATTCCAGCCGTTGAGTTGGCCGCCGTGTGTGTCGGTGTCGTGACTGAATTTCTGTACGCGATCCCTTGGGACTGAGGTATGGTTCTCACAGTTTGACACACAACATGAATGAGATTAGGTACAATGCCTCTCGCAAAATGCTTTCAAAAAGAGGTAACGGTTCATTGCGTTTCGTTTTGTTTCCGCACACTTCTCGTCAGCATGGGTCACCGGAACGTCCGCGACGCCACCCCGGCTTCCCCCGTTTCCGGCCGCGATGGGCCACCCCCTCGCTGGCCCTTGTGTGACAGCGGGCGAGGACAAAGCGGGGGTCGCGACAACGACCCCCCACGACGCCCGCGTCATCACACGGGCGCCGTGGGCCCCACTCGAAAAGAGGAAACCGCAGGGATGAACCAGTCATCCTCGAGTGAAAATTTAACATGTGTTGAACGAGGACGACCATGAAGAGTAGAGAGGGGGGAGAAACAATACATGTGCAATAAAAAATCCCGTGAAACCCAAACAGACAAAAGGGAGAAAACGCAAAATAAAAAACCTTACAATATGGAAATAAATTTCAAATAATTTTAACACATAAATTTTTAGAGAAACATTGATACATCATTGTGGTTGTACATTTTAATACAAGTCTAAAAATACGGGTAGACAAATACACGAGTGGACAAATAGATATATAAATATGTATACGTGTGTATTATTTTAACAAATTCAATATGCATATAGAGATGTATACATGGTTGTAAAGATAACTATGAATAACAATATAAATGTAACCAAAGCTAATGATACACACAAAGACATACGTGCAAAAAAATAGGAATAAAAATTGACACGAAAATTTAAATGGAAACAACCATAGGTTTACACCTTGAGTTACGCATGGACATATCATCAAACGTAAGAAACATCTATGAAATCGTACAAAGACGTGGAGGCCAACATGCATGTAAATGTAGGTATCAACGTAGGAAAAAAACATGAAAATAAAAATAGGCAAAAACACAACGTTGAAAAAGGCACAGATATAGACATAGAAATTTACATACTAATAGACATAGAAAAAGACGTAGACATACACATACACATAGAAATAGACATAATCATAGACATAGACATAAACATAGACATAGACATATACATAGACATAGACATAGATATAGACATAGACATAGACATAGACATACACATACACATAGAAATAGACATAATCATAGACATAGACATAAACATAGACATAGACATATACATAGACATAGACATAGATATAGACATAGACATAGACATAGACATAGCCATAGACATAGACATAGACATAGACATAGACATAGACATAGACATAGACATAGACATAGACATAGACATAGACATAGACATAGACATAAACATGGACATAGACATAGACAGACATACACATAGACATAGACATAGAAATAGTGACAAACATAAACATAGATGTAGACATAGACATTCACACGGACATTGACATACACAATGACATAGACATTGACATCGACATTGATATAGACATAGAAAAAGGCTTTAAAACCAAAAACATACACAAACAAACATATGGAATAGACCTACACAAACATGGACATAGTTATATGCATAGACATGGACATGGACATAGACATAACAATCGACATAGTCGTAGATATAGATATATACATATAAATATACACAAACATGGATAAATACATGAACGTAGATGAGGAAATGGACATGAGCAGAGACATGGACCTGCGCATAGACATGGACATGGACATGGACATGGACATGGACATGGACATGGACATAGACATTGTTGGGGTGTGCAGGTGTGTAGCAAGGACTAGGTTCTTTGCTTATACAGGATCTTTTCTCGTGCAGCAAGCTAGCAGACATATCAGCAAAAGAACTTTGGAAACTGAATGTGACATCGGAAGAAATCTTGATTGATTCCAAAGTACAAGTATGGTACATGAAGAGTAGAGTCAAAAAAAGGCTACACATTAGCTCCACCACTGCTCCTGGCCCACGCTAGGGGCAACCCCTTTCTAGGCCGTTAAGGCTATCGACGCAAGGGATCTTGGTCCAGCACCGTCTTCCAGGTGGACTGGCCTCCAAGTAGTCAGGGCTTCCTCCTTCCCAGGCTGGTGGAGCACTGCCAGGCTTTACAGTGGTCTCCAGGGCAAACTCAAGCACAACCTTGGTCAGAGGCGCTTCTAGATGCTAAGTCCTGCAAGGTTGTGAAATATGAGTCCTGCTGAGATACTGAGATGTGTCAAGGCCGCCGCCTTTTATACTTGCAGCCTTGGCAAGCTGACTGCCTTGCTTGTAAGAAACTTCCTCAGATGCACGGTGAAGTTTCACCGTAACCGTGGTTCTTGAATCTTGGAGCTCCTCATGGATCTGTGAGAGCCATAGATCTCCGTAGGCATAGTACTAGCATTCTATCTTGCCACGCAGCATGTCCAAGTAGCAAGCAAGGAAGCACAGTGAGTCATGGCCACGGGCTGCTTCTGCAGGCAATCCCCACAAGGACCTCTCACACTGCCTCATGCCAAAACCCCAGTCAAATGTGACTCTACCTGACCACAATGCTTTGTCGTGCTGCATAGCTGCTCGTCACTGCCTTCCAGCATGCATGCGTAAGAATTTCAGCATGCGATACACACACTAGAGGTATGCGTAGTAGTCTACGCATGCTGCTATATTTCACAATCCAAGCCTTTTAGGCCTGGTTACCAGTATTGGACTGGCCTATATGATGAAAAAACAACAGTCCATGGCTCTCCTCACGGAAGCAACCGAGAAAACTCTCACTCTGCATATCTTTATCCGATTGCGAAACCGATTACGCCATATCGGACCATGAAACCAGCACAGTCATTGCACCCACAAACAGACATGGGCGTAGATGAAGACCTAGAAACACATGTGGATGTACATGTAGATGTAGAGGTATATGTAGAAATAGGTGTACATAGAGATATATCTATGGATGTAGATATAAACATGGTTGTAGATATAGATTTAAACATGTATAGATAATTACATATTTATCGGCATAGATATACACATGAAAATACATATAGAAAAGCATATAGATTTAGATTTAGATATAACTATACATATATACATATATGTACAGAAAAAGATATAGATGTACATACATATAGATCTGGATGTAGATATAGATATACACAAAAGTAGACATGATAAAAAGAGATATAAAGAAGGAAATAGATATAGATATAGATATAGATATAGATATAGATATATATAGATATAGATATAGATATAGATATAGATATAGATATAGGTATAGATATAGATATAGATATAGATATAGATATAGA
>SZWC01006152.1:109276-128229 GCA_023375785.1 Penium margaritaceum
TCTCTTCTTGGCAGCCGCGTCTCTCCCCTCCTCCTTGCCGCGTCTCTCTCTTCTTGGCAGCCGCTTCTCTCCCCTCCTCCTTGCGGCGTCTGTCTCTTCTTGGCAGCCGCGTCTCTCCCCTCCTCCTTGCCGCGTCTCTCTCTTCTTGGCATCCGCGTCTCTCCCCTCCTCCTTGCCGCGTCTCTCTCTTCTTGGCAGCCGCGTCTCTCCCCTCCTCCTTGCCGCGTCTCTCCCTTCTTGGCAGCCGCGGCTCTCCCTCCTCCTTGCCGTGTCTCTCTCTTCTTAGCAGCCGCATCGCTTCCCTTGTTGCGGTCGCGCCTCTCTCCTACTCCCTTTTCCGTCTCTTTCATCCATGCAACAGCGTCCCTCTTCCCTTGTTCCTTCCACGCCTCTCTCCTCCTCACAGACCTATTCTTCTTCTCTTCGTAGCCACGTCCCTGTACTCCTAGCTGCCGCGTCTCTCTGCTCCAGGGTGCTGCGTTGCTTTCTCCGTTGTTCTTGTTTTCTCAGCACTACCGCTTCGCCCAGGCTATGTCAGGCGCCCTGCTCACTCTGCCGGCGTAGTCGTGTGAGCACCCCACAAACGAGGGACGTGGAGGCGGGAGGGTTGCATCCCCTGCTCCCTAGGCCGCCTTGGTTGGTTGCCACGCAGGCCTGTGTTCGAATTGCCAGAGGCTGCCGTGTGCGATGCGAGCGAGAGCGCGTGCATGGCGCTTCGAGTAAAAGAAATTACTAAAAAGACCTGTGAGGACAAACTGTCCCCTGCCAGACTGTGTTTGAAAATGGGCGGGAGAGTGCGCGCCAAGAGGGCTGATTTCATGAGAATATTTTGTTTCAAGACGTAGCTTCGGGGAGCGTTCGCTTAGGAATCGCGTGAACAGCAGGAAGCGGCCTGAATTTGCTTTTTCTGGCTGCGAGGGCTGGACAAAACAGTCCCCTAAATTCGGCCCCAAGGCTGCGTATCAACTTGGTGATGAGCGGCCCCACCAGCGCACCTGAGAAACGACGCGAGGAGCCCAATCTGCGCAGCCGGGCGATCAGCTTGGGTGAGGCGGACTGGCGGACGGGCGTTTGGCGCGCATGCGTCTGTTGGCCCGCGCGAGAAGCACAGGTGGCCCAACGGGGGCGATTTTGGGGGGCCACGATGCAGTGGACCCCAAAAAGTGGCCCGTTGGGCCAACCGCGCCCGTCACATGGAGTGTGACGGGCGCAATCGGCCCCATATGTGGGGGGGGTGGATACCTCCCCGAAGTCCAACCCGAACAGATAGATAGATAGATTATTATGTTTATTATGATTATTATGTTTCCCCTCCACGGGGAATGGACGGTGGCACAGAGCCACATGTGACAGTGAGAGTCAGGAGGGACATCCACACACGACAACCATGAAGAGGGACATGCATGTGCCCACTGTCAAGTGTAAAGAAGCACACAAGGGTCAAAGTAAATGAATTCCTAGCGAGATTCTGAGGGGGGGAGGGACAGTGCACACGAGGGCAATAAGAGCGACATGCCAATGGTGGCCAAAGAGGCCTAGTAACGGCATATCACAAATGCCGAGCTCAGCTGCGCGGCGGCCAGAGGGTTGCTGCATGCTGCGAGCTCGCTCCATACGAAACTACCATATTGATTGATTAGCGGCTGTCATCCTGGGCTGCAGATGCTGAGGATGTGGCGTTGGCGCGGGGGAGGGGGAGCACGGGGTCGATGCGGGTAACCCAGTGTCTGCTGCAGGTTGGGGCTGCTGTGGTAGCTGTAGTAGACCTGGAGCGTACCTGCCACACAAGACGCCAAGCAGGCCTGGTCCTCGAAAGAGAGGAAGTCCTTTAGCGAGAAGCACCGCAGATCAGTAGGAAAGAGACAGGGAAACCGGCCCCGCACCTCATAAAACACTGGACAGTCCCGCACAAAGTGCAACGCTGGATGAGGAAACTGGGTGGCCAGACAAGCAGAGCAACGGCGCGATGCTAGAGGGAGGTAGAGCTCATAGGGGAGGCTGGATGTACGAAGCTGCCAGAGGCCACGCGCGTGGAAGGAGGGTATGGGAAGAGAAAGGTAGGGAGGTAGGCCAGGGGAGCGAGGCACCACAGTCTGGTAAAATAGGAGAGCCTTGGGGATATCAGTGGTGCGGGTAGTGCTGGCGATTGGTTGCACGAGGGGGTTGGCGGTGGACAGTGTGGAAGCTGGGCTCTCAGTGCCTGGAGGGTCAGGGGTTGCAGGTGGGGGATGGGGGGAGGAAGGGTGAGGGGAGTGGGAGTGAGGGGAGGATCCAGACAGACCAGGGGAGAGGAGGATCGAGCGTAGCTTGGAGCGGGTGAAGACGCGGGACAGTTCAGACCAAGAGTCTGAGGCGGGTGAGGCGCACAGGGCATGGGGAGCACGTAGGAGTGTGGTATGCCATGGTGATCGATTCTCTACATGCCAGCAGTAGGCAACATTGGCAAGATGCTCCACCGGTAGCACTTCTAAATACGCCGCATATCTAGGGCCATAGACAAAGGGCAAGAACTGGAATGGGAGGGTGTTCGACTCAAGATGTATCAAATGGCGTGGTGTCGATCTTACGATTGTCGTAGCCGAGACACACCATAGGATTCCATCGAGATGTAGTTTGTGGGCGTCCTGCAGGCCACGAGGGGGGTCACATGTGAAAAAGGAGCGGCGTACTAGCGTGAGGGTGGGTGGGCCCCATATCGCAATGCCATACATTAGGCGGGAGAGACAGAGGGCACGGACAAGAGTGAGGCGGAGGGACACAGTGTGTATAGAGGATGAAGTTCATTTTCGTCGGACGGCCCCAAGCACCTGTTGTGCCTGGGTGATTAGTGGCTTTGTGTCAATTATGTGCCTAGAGATAGCAGAGAAGCGTAGGCCAAGGTAGGTGTATTCGTTAGAGAGGGGAAGGGGGGATGCTGAGGGTAATGTAGGAAGGCAAATGCTTGGGCGTGACAGGTTACAAGATGGACGGAAGACCAGGACAGCGCATTTGCTTGGCTGGATTGTATGGCCAAGGGCACTGAGCGAGTAGAATGCCTCGTCCACTGCACGTTGAAGGCCACCGACAGACTCAGAGAGGAGGACAATATCGTTGGCCTGTAGGAGGAGAGGAATGGGTGTGCCAAGAAGGGTGGGAGCATCTGTGTCGATGCGAGAGATGGCACGTGCTAGGGGGTCAATGTGGTAGTTGAAGAGTATAGGACTGCATGGGTCACCCTACAGAAGGCCGTGGCAAACGGGAAAGGGATCGGAGTGGCCAACAGGGGTGTGGACGCGGGCGCTGGCTGATGAGTAAAGTTTTTCCACACCGTGGACTTCATTGGTGGTGAGACCAACAGCGGCAAGTTGGGCGAAAAGGAGGTCATGGCTGACGGAGTCATAGGCCTTGCGAAGGTCTAGGAAAGCAGCGTAGAGGGGGCGCTTTGTACGGTGGGCGGAGAGAACAAGGGTGTACAGACTGAAGGCATGGTCTAGAGAGTTGTGTTTAGGGAGGAAAGCGTTTTGGGCAGGATGAAGACATTGGTTAGGGGGTGCGCGTGACAACAGCAGTGAGAGGAGGTAGGTGGAGTAGAGTTTGGTGAAGGTTGGTTGCACAGTAAGGAGGCGATAAATGTCGGGATCCGAGCGGTCCCCACGCTTATGGATGGGGTGGATCAGTCCTTCCGTGCAGTGAGGTGGAAGGGAGTCAGTGGAGAGGTATAGCTTCAGAAGTGTGCAGAGGAAGGGGACAAGCTTGCGTGAGAGGAGGTGCTCAAGCCTTAGGCCATGGGTGTCTTGGGCTCTACGCCTACGCATTCGGTCCAGTGTCTCTTCTACGGTTTGACTCACGACTGGTCGTTGGGTGAAGTCAGCGGCAGGTAGCGGTGGCTGTGGATAGGGAGGAGGTTCAGTNCGAGCGGTCCCCACGCTTATGGATGGGGTGGATCAGTCCTTCCGTGCAGTGAGGTGGAAGGGAGTCAGTGGAGAGGTATAGCTTCAGAAGCGTGCAGAGGAAGGGGACAAGCTCGCGTGAGAGGAGGTGCTCAAGCCTTAGGCCATGGGTGTCCTGGGCTCTACACCTACGCATTCGATCCAGTGTCTCTTCTACGGTTTGACTCACGACTGGTCGTTGGGTGAAGTCAGCGGCAGGTAGCGGTGGCTGTGGATAGGGAGGAGGTTCAGTTGCAGGCTGGAGGGCTGGTCGTGCAAACAGTGCTGTAGCGTAGGAGGTCCATTGTGTGGGTGGGATAGAGGCTGGTGGTGAGCGCGCGGTAGAGAAGGAGCGCCAAAATGCTCGTGGGTTACTGGTAAGGAGGTGGACTGTACGGGTTGAGGAGCCTGCATGATACTCGACTTTGGCAGCTTTGCAAGTCCGGCGATAGGCGAGCATGAGGCGAGCAGTGTGGGGGGAGTGTGGGGACCAGCGGCAAGCGGATTTGTAGGCACGATGTGCAGCATGACAGAGAGGCGACCACCACGAGGCGTGCGAGCGGCGGAGCGGTCGAGGCGATGGCACAGGGCATGCGACGGTAGATGCAGCTTGGAGTGCTTGGATAAGACATGATGAGAATTGTGGTAGCTCAGGCATCGTTGACGTTGTTTGGAGGAGGGTTTGGACTGGAGGCGTGGAGAGGGCAAGGGGGTAACATTTTAAGAATTTCTTCCAAGAGAAAGGTGTAGGTGGGCAGGTGTAAGGAATGGTGAGAGGGGTGACGAGGGAGAAAGCACAGTGGTCTGAGTCTGCAGTGTGTTCTAACATCGTGAGGGAGCAAGGACAAAGTGAATAGGACAATAGTGCATAGTCAATCACACTATCGTTTAGGTGTCCATGCGAGCCCTTGACACATGAGTTGCCCGCGGCAGAGCCTTGGGCAATAGCGAGCATGTGCTGCTCGCAGAAGCGGACTAAACGTCACCCCCGCGTGTTTATGCGACAATGGGGGTCTGGGCTGTGTCGGGAGGTGAAGGGGTAGGGAGCAAGGCGATTGTCTAGGGGCATGGGGAGAAGGGAGCCCGTTCTTGCATTGAAGTCCCCCAGAATCACAGTGTGACTCCCATTTGGGACTAACGAGAGGGAGGCGGACAACTCGTCAAAGATGGATGGTTTGGTGGTATTGCCCGTTCGTGGTGGGGGGTAGTAGCAGACAAAGATGTAGATGGGTTTGAGCATTGGGAACAGGTGGCTTGTCGGCGCCCGATGGACTAGGCCTGCACCTGGATGCTGTCGCGTTTGGTGATTGAAGGAACAGTGAACGGAAAGAACATCAATATCATGTGGGATGATGCTGAAATTCATCATTAGTGACACATGACTCATTCCAGCAAACTCTTGAGGATCCTAGTTGGTTTATGCAAGTCTGTTCTATCAAACCTGAGCCTAAATACAATTTCGAAATCTCTCCTATTTCCTCTCATTCAAAATCTCCCCCATTCATCTCCAATGTTTTAGATTGCCTTAAACATATACCTTCTTCCACATTTCCAGTCTACTTCTGAGTACAAATAAGAAATACCACAAATATGTTTCCATCAACCTTTACTCATGTGACCAAACAAGTTTCGTAACATATCAAACATAACCATGATGAACATCTATTAAAAAAAGGAATTTCCTCTTGTCTTTTAGGGATAATGACTTTAGAGTAGGCTTTGTATTATTACGGTATTGTACTATTCATATTCCTATTGTTACGTACCAAACATACACGAGTCCCTAATCTTTTCAAGTGGGCATTTCTCTTATTACACAAACAGCCCACAATGCCTCGAGACCCCGATTTTCACCCTCACGGCCAAGGGCAATAGTGCCAACTGCCCTCGCCCTCCGGTGAACCTTCCCAAACTTTCTCACAACTTCAACCACTCTCGTGAATCCACAACAAAAGTGTTACGACCTTTCGGTCGACTTCTCGGCGCATCGAGACATCTCAATTTACAAAGATGAATCTCACATCATCACCCGTCAATCCTTGAAGCCCCCCAATTTCTCGGAAGAGCTTCTCGAATATAGCAACTCACGACACAACCTCACACGTGTC
Organism: Penium margaritaceum; assembly: GCA_023375785.1. Taxonomy (NCBI): domain Eukaryota; kingdom Viridiplantae; phylum Streptophyta; class Zygnematophyceae; order Desmidiales; family Peniaceae; genus Penium; species Penium margaritaceum. The sequence goes on from SZWC01006152.1 coordinate 115,293, forward strand.
GCACGACAATCAACCCCATGACTCTGACTAAACCTCCTTTGTAACTCGACAATTGTATGTATATGTTTGATAATTTTGACACTTGTCATGGAAGTACACTTACCGCTAATCATACACTATTCAAGTGTCCCAAATTCCAAATCGTATTCAGCCTTACAACTTCTGTCTGTTCACCAACTACTCTCCGTTTGACATAACACTTGGTATCGAAGCGAAGCGGTGCTAGAGACGCATCTGCCTACTTTACCAATACGGAGGACTACTTTGCACAAGTCGTCAACGCATCTTGCACGTCAAGACTTTGCAAACTTTGCAACCATGATGTGAGGTACGCGAGCGCAACCGCCGACCAACTGCAGGACTTTGGCGATGACCTGGGAAATGGAGTAGCTTAATGTGCCTACGAACGCAAACCTTGAAGCGGTAGCGAGCACTGTTGTGGCAAGCTATGTGGTAGCTGGATCAACCCCTACGGCTTCAACGTCCAATCCGGTCGCTGATCCAACAACAAGAACAAGAACAAAAGGTGGCACCAGACGACACGTGCGGATCAACGAGGAATTGGAAAATCGTATCTCTGAACCTGAGTTTATCAACAATCATTTTCTCGAACAACTCAATGTCGCGATGGAGGCTCTTAGCAACGCAAGCGCACGAGAAGCGGTGCTCATCGAGAGACATACGCAACTCTCGAGCAAACCCAAAATCCGTCCGGCCCCACTAGAACCGTTTGATCCTGCAAATTCTAAAGGACCGACGGTTTGGATGTGGCTTATGAGTTTGGAGGTGTGATTCACGGCTGCTAGGGTCAACGATGAACAAAGAAGATTTACCTCGAAGCATCGCTTTTGTGTGGCACAACGCTAAGTTGGTGGTCGGAGCTAAAGATTATCGAATAGAAGCGAAAGACCAACCGGCCTCATCAACGGCTAACGGTGCCCGTCTCATGTGGCCGACCGCAGGCGTTTTACCTTTGGAGCAGATCAACCCACAATGGCAAGACAAGCTGACTCCTCCAACCGATTGGAACAAATTCTCGCGCACGATGCGCGCATGATTTAGACGACTGAACGAGAAGTCTGACACACGCTACAAGCTTCGACGTATCCGTCAGTAGTTCAGCATGGAAGTGCACACACACAGATTGTGGGAGATCATCACCAGTGTAGACATCTCCCCGAAAAACTTTGTTTACACCATAGCTGCGGCCTCAAGTGAGAAACCTGACAAGCAATTGCCATCTTCCGCATTCAGATAATCCACAGATGATTGCGATAGGAGAACGCATCGACAGCACCGACTACAACGCTAGAATCCAAGAATCCAACAACTGGCAACCATGTACGTACATTTATTATACAAACGAAAAAAGCCAGTCAAGGGACTCCTTGACTCCGATTGAGGTGGACGCCATCGATTGAAGAGATAAGCGCACATGCTACAATGGCGGGAAAGTCGGGCGCATCACTCGCACCTGGAAGAGCGAGCAGTAGAATAAAAAGGGGGGGAAGCCGCAAAGCAATGAGTGAGGAAATGGAAAAGGGTAAGAGTAAAAGGCGCAAATCTTGTTCATGAGGAGTGATCTGCATAAAAAGATCGCCCATCTGAATGGCCTGCAACACTCTAGAGAGTTTGTGAGATCGCAAAGTTTGACGAGGGGTACGAGGATGACCAATCGTCGATACTACTAAAAGTCCAAACTTGAGGATGCAAGAATCGCAGAACGATATGGACACTATTGGATGGAGGAGCTTCTCACAGTTTAGAAAGCAACGACATGGTTTGCAAGCTGAGTTTGCAGACCAAACCTGGGTTATTTGAAGGAAAAATAGTCGACGAAAGGTTGCAAATACGGAGACTCCGACAACCACAAAGACTATAGGTGGGATATCTACATGATGTAATGGTGTGGAGGTCCTGTCTCATGAGTGATCACAAAATTATTGCTAGATGAGATTAGCTATCCGCAGGTCGACTCGAACAGCGACGACGTCTATGTGGAAATTGACGATGCCAAGCGGCAACTTTCGTGTGGAAGACGGAGGACGACAACGGACACATCAGAGGTGGAAGTAGTAGAAGAAACCGGTGTAGCCAAAATGCTACAAACTATACAGCTGATACTGCTCAACATGGCCAAAAACTGCATGCAACGGGGAGCTTGTGCGTGGTAGATACATCTCGAGCTAAAAGAGGAAACAAGAGTGGCAACAGCTGACTCATCACCCTCATCGGCCTCATCAACCTCATCGCCATCGACAACTTTTGTGATGGTACTTGGAGATTTCGCAACAATCAGTCAAGAGTTTGCGAGGGTTTTTGGGAGTTCGTCTTCCCCGATGAACTCCCAACAAACCAACCACCCCAATGGGACATGGACCATTGCATCAAGCTGAAGCCAGGCAGCTGACCCACAATTTGAGGGGCCTATCGGCTGAGTGATTACGAAAAGTCCGAGTTGAAAAAGCAACTTGATAAGATGCTTGGTCAAGGGTTCATCCGCCCATCCACGTCACCATACACCACACCAGTGCTATTTGTAGAAAAGAAAACTGGTGATATGCAGATGTACGTGGACTATCGGGCATTGAACGACGCTACCATCAAGAATCGCTACCCTCTTCCCCGAGCGGATGAACGTTTTGACCAACGCGAGGGGCTTGAATTTCATGAAAAGAAAATTACATAGCGATTAATACCAGATTTGCATGGCGGATGCCAACATCAAGAAGACGACGCTCTGAACTTGCTATAGGAATTTTGAGTTCATATGATGCCGTTCAAACTTACGAGTGCCCTGGCAACCTTCATGACAGTAATGAAGGAAATTTTTTGCTAGTACCTTGACGACTTTGTCGTGGTGTACCTCAACGTCATTTTGGTGTACAGCCGCACCCTGGATGAGCACGATGGAAATCTTCAAGAAGTTCTCAAAGTGTGACTGTGGTCGCCAATCAATTGAGTTTTTGGGTCATGTTATCAACGGCGGACGGGTCACCATGGATCCAAAAACGTTGGCAACAGTCACTGATTGGCCAAAGCCGACCAACGTTAGAGAAGTTCTCCTCGGCTTCTTGAATTACTACCGGTGCTTCGTACGAGATTATGCCCTAGTTTGAGTGCCTCTCTCCGACCTCACTTAAAAAGAAAATGAGTGGCAGTGGGAAGACAAAAAACAAGAAGCGTTCACAGCTTTGTGGAATGCTCTGACCTCGGCTTTAGCTCTACCATTTGCTGATCCAAAGCTCGAGTGCATCATAGCCACGGACGCCTCAAATCAAGCCATCGGCGCAGTCCTTGTGCAAGACCACTGCAACTGCGAGCAACCACTTGTATACATGTCCCAAAAACTACGCGGACCAGAACTCAAGTATGCCGTACACGGGAAAGAAATGTTGGCGACCGCCAACATTTCTTGGTGGTGTTCTCTAGAGTGCCACCAATGCATCATACGCACCACCCACCATGCGTTGAGATGTTAAAAAACGTAGCCGAACCTTAGTCGATGTCAAACCTGATGGATGGAGCTCCTTGAATCCGGGCTCAACTATGATATCGAGTATTGGCCTGGCAAAATCAACCCACCCCATGCATTTAGCCAATGACCAGATCTTATGGCTGAGGTAGCAACAGTACAACTGCAAGAGATCCACATCTTGAGTGACTGTTCACGCGAGGCTACAACCACCATGGCTGATATGACAAGGCATAACTTAAGTGCGACGCACCCTCTTGGTGGCAACAATTCACCCGCCATGTGGTTGTTCCCCGAAAAGGACAAACTTTGCCACATGTTGCTCGAAGAATGCCACGACACTGGTCCAAGTGGACACTTTGGAGAGAACACGATGCTAAAGAAGCAGGCAAAAAACTAATGGTGGAACAAGATGCAATCTAATGTGGGCCACTTCTACAAATCCTATGACACATGTCAGCGATAAAAATCGCGTCGCACGCGACCACCTAGACTTCTGTAGCCACTTCCTATTCAGATGGAACCATGGACTGACATCTCCATGGACTTTGTCACGGCATTACCAGTCACATCCGATCCTCATGGTTGTCGACAGGGTTTCCAAAATGTCACTTTTTATCCCGACAACGACCATCGTCGCCGCCAAAGGAAAACCATGGCTGTATCTGAATAACATCATGCGGCTACATGGTGTACCAAGAACCATCATGAGCTACGGGGACAGTCAATTCACTAGCCATTTTTGGTGTAAACGGATGACTTGCTACGGCAGCCGGATCCAGCTATCAACAGCGTCCCATCCTCCAACCGACAACCAAACTGAGTAGATTAATCAGATGTTTGAATAACTTCTCCGAACATTATGCGAACCCTATGGGACGAATTGGGCACAAAAACTCCTGACCGTCGAAACCGCATATAATTCGGCGATCTCCACCGCAACGATTAAAACTCAGTTTGAAGTGGTGTATGGAAAAATTCCCACCACACCAGCCGGACTGCACAGTTGCAGCAACATTCTCGCAGTTGACATCCAACACTGAGACTTATCCACCATCTCGGAGGAGAAACGGTAGACACTTGCAAAGACGCAAGCAGCGATAAAACGAGCAGCTGACTGGCATCCAAATGAAGATTTTCTCGTCACCGGCGACAAAGTCCTTATCTCGGCCAACATCAAACTTTGTGGAGCCAACTATTTGAAGCTCAAACCCCGATGGTTGGGACCGTTTGAGATCAAGCGTATGAAAATCCCCATGGATGCACAACTAAAACTCCCCAACACTGTGCAAGTTCATCCGGTGTTCCACATCAGCAGAATCAAGCACTACAAAGACTCCGGAGAGAAATTCCTTGGCAGGGATGTCCCTCCCCCTCCTTCGGTGCAAGTGGACGAGGATAGAAAGTACGTCATCGAGGAAATCCTCAGTCATTGACGACGTGGAAAAATGACAGAACATCTGGTCAAGTGGCATGGCTACGACGTCACGCATAACACCTGGAAACCCTACAAAAACCTCCGAGATTTTGATCACTTAATTGATGGCTACTACCGCAGTCACAGGGCCACAACGGTACATGCGTCGGGATGTCGCAGCTAAAAGGGGGGAATTTGTTATGTCCCGGATGTACACGAGTCCATACTCTTTTTGAGTGGGCATTTGTGTTACTACACCAACAGCCCACCGCGCGTCAAGAGCCCAATTTTCACCCCGACGGCTGAGGGGAATTCGGCCAACTGCCCTCACCATCCGCTCAACCTTCCCGAACTTTCCGAAAACTTCAACCACTCCTGCAAATCCACGACAAAAGCGTCACGACCTTTCGTTCGACTTCTCGATGCATTCAGGATTCTAGATTTAGGAAGACACGTCTCGCATCTTCACCGGTTATCCTCAAAGCCCCCCGATTTCTCGGCGGAGCTTCTTAGATCCAACCAGTCAAGACGAAACCTCACATGTGCCACTTGACAGTCAGCCCAACAACCCGGACTTTGCCTCACTCATAACCCGACACTTGTATGTAAATGTTTGATCATTTTGACACTTGTCATGGAAGTACACTTACCGCTAAGTATAAATTGCTCAAGTGTCCCAAATTCCAAATCGTGTTCAGCCTTGCAACTTCTACCTATTCTACGTGTAAACTGATCAATTTAGTTTCTCACAACCCCCACATTTTTTCTAACTTGGCCATAGTTGTAAGAAAATATAGGATATGTTTCTTACATCACAAATTGCATGGAATCAGGTGGAAGATATTCGACATGACCGTAATGCTGAAAACAATGCCTTTACGAAAAGTCAGAAATGCATCATTTGTGGCGTACAAGCCTTTTATGGTGGTTCGAAATGGCGTATAATTGTACGTTGAAGATTTCTCTTACACCAAGCATAATAAAGGTCATTCACATTAGCAATCCGGGCCAACAAAAGATTTCAGAAGTTAGGACATTCTGATAGTTGAAAGTCATTGATAGGTGTACTTGGATGGCAAGCATTGGATATGTCAAACTCATGCATATGATAGCGGGAAGTAGTATGCGGCATATACTGGTTTTTGGGTTTTCATGACGAGCCATGCATGCAACATCACCTTGTGAGTAGTTGCTTCTAGAAACTCTGCCAAGTCTGGGGATTTCAATAATATCAAGTTGCGGCTTTGTATTAGTCTATTGCAATCAACCGCTTTGTATCAAAACATCAATAATGTTTGTGCGAATTCTGTTTTCCTTTCTGCACAGTGGTCGAATATGTTAGAAACTGAGCGAAAAAAACACCAAGAGTCAGGGAAAGTGGCCAAAGCGCCCTGGGCCATTGTTACATCAAGAGAAATGTGAGTGGTTCACAGGGATGAGATGCGCAACAGAAAACAATTAGAAGTATTGAGACAAATAAACATTTATGTGAAGCAAAGGGGTACTTCCATGGCAAGTGTTGAACAAGTTGAGAACATACATACAATAGCAAGAGCCACAATGAGGCATAAGATGGGTCTTTGGTGCTCAAGCCAAGCGACATGTGTCACGTTCTATTTTGAGTGGTTTCTTCGAGAAACCTGCTGAGAAGTCCGGGGTTTGAAGAACATCAGGGCGCGGTCGTATACAAGTCTAGGGCCATCATGGCGTTGATCGAATAGTGGAGACACATCAATAAATTTTGTGATGCTTCTGTTGACCCTTTTTGGAAAGTGGTAGAAGTTGTTTGAACCTTTGGGATCCAAACATCGGAGTTGAGGGAAAGTGCCCAAAGTACCCTTGGCTGAACGGTCTAAACATTTGGAGGTGGACACACCGTGGGCCATGAATTGAAGGACATAAATGCGTAACTGTAGAGTTCATGGACTCATTTATGCCTGGAACATCACACTTTTCCTACATTAGCATAAGCAAATGCAGTCTGGTGATGTCGGTAGTAGTTGTCGATGAGATGATTGATATCTTAGAAGTTCACATATGGCTCCCTGCTGTTGTGCGCGACATCTTAGCCATGCCAATTGATCACATGATTAGTTGCTTTCCCACAGCATCGATGTCTAAGAATGTCTTTAATCATGTACTACATATCCCAATCCACTTTAATGGAATGTAGAAGAGAGATGTCACTACTGGTGAAGCTGTCAGTGGAGTTTTTATATTGTTTGAGCTTGCTCATGTGGAAGAAAGGATTGATCTCCATGTTTTCACATAGAAAAATTCAAGCGATGACAAGATTTCACATTTCCTCGATCTAAAATGGTCCCAAAAATAGGGGTTCAAATTTTGTAATGTCTTGTCTTTGGAGTTTGATATTCACACTGCATATTTGGACGTAATCGTTAGCATTAAACACGTCATCGTTGCGATGTCGGTCTGCTGCTCCCTTCATTGCTTCTTGTGTCTTTGCCAGAGCCTGTCTGGTTTCCTCCCAAATGCTGGAAAATCCAATCGGTGGATGTGGACCGGGGGAATATTATTCTGGCTTTGAATTCCTGCAAGTGTGGCAGGAACTTTGACATACACTACTTCCAATAAAGTTTCACCCATTGTTGTGGAAGATGCGAAGTTGTATGCGAATTTGGTGGTCGGCGGTTTTGCTTCCCAATCCGTGTTGTGCGGCTTCCCAATTTTCCCCTAGTTTTCTGAGTGTGTGATTGGTCCACTCGGTCTGCTTGTTGGCTTGATGATGGACTGTTGTCGATAGATGGATTTCACTGCGACAACACGTCATCATTTTGTGGAGAAAATGGCTAGTTAAGAATCCATCTCTGTAGCTCATGATGGTGCATAGCACATTGTGTAGCCACACAATCTGATTTAGGAACAAACGTGTTTTTCCCTACGTGGTGATAATGCTATTCATCGGAATGAAGTGTATCTTTTTTTTTATAAATCTGTCCACCACCATTAGGATGGCGTCATGGCCCTCAGGATTGGCGGACAATCTTCTAAAAAAATCCATGCTGATGTCAACCCACATGTCTGCCGGAACAAGGAGAGGCTAGTATAGTCCTAGTGGCCTCATGGAACGAGATTGTCCCCATAAAAAACATCATACAACTTGTGGAAGGATGCTAACGTACTTTCAGGCGTGTTAGTTAAAATGGAGAATGCATTTTGGTACCTTTTTGTTTCACCAAAAATAAAGAATTTTTAATTCCTAATGTGGTCGTCCAAGCGGGGCACTTCAGTGCTTTTCTAAACTGTGATATTCTCCATCAGGTCCTTCCCCCCGCAAAGGTTGTACATTCAAAATGAAAGTGATTGACTTTCTTTGCAACCCGTCAGCATCAAACAATCGTCAATTTTGTTGCTCCTGATGTGGCCATGACACAAAAGTTCTTTGGTTTGTCTCAATCCCACTGGATTTTCTCCCATGCACTATGTATGATAAGCCTGAATCCCTTTGACCTAAAAGTGTTGGAATTTTCAGTTTTACTCCTTACTTGGCCAGACCAGATAGAATATTTATACAAACACGTGGGCGAACCAAAAACGTATGTTACACAAATATGGGTGATAGTATGGTATGTCGGCATGCATCTTATCCCAGCAGTAATACATCGCCAGCTTCTTGAGTGTCCTGTCATCACCAAAGTATCCATCTGGGCCGATGTGGTGGCAGTTGTTCAATAGCATCTGTCAAAACTCGGCGTTCAGTGGTACGATGACCTCGCAGGAGAATCAGCATGGCCATTGCATATCCACGCGTTATAATCTGTTTTGTTTTGTGCCTGCTGAACTCCTCGTATCCCTTTACAAATAGCCTAGCAAGGTGTGGATATCATTCAATAAGCAGTGTGCTAATCTTGGCCATAAAGTCCAGACGATGACTTAGAGCATCCCCTGATTTGTTCTTTCATATTTGTACTGGATGTCAAAGTTAGACTGAAGTAACTCCACCCATGGAGGCTGTGGACGGCTTAGATTTAGCTAAGGTTTGAGATATTTGAGCGCATGGTGGTCCATGCAGATGATGCATCGTCAGTACTCCATGTAGTACTTTCATGTTTTGAATGCACACACGACCGTGAGCATCTTCTTTTCATCAATCTTGTAGTTGAGTTTTGGCCAGCATAGTTTTTGTGACATGTATGCAAGTGGTTGTTCTCCACCGCCATTTTTTTTTACAAAAATGGCTCCAATTAATCAATTGGACGCATCCATGACCATGGCATAGTCCACCGTTGGATTTTCCAACCATAGGGCGGGTATTGAGGTTAGAGCGTTTCTCAAGAGCTGGACACTTTTTGTTTCTTTTCCCCCCCTAAGTCCACTAGATGGTTTTATCAGTGATATGGAAGAGAGGTCACTTGAGTGCAGACCTTTACGAATCCATGATAGAAATTGCTCAAAATACTTCGATGTCCAAAAAATTGGTCAGTGTCGGTGCTTGCACCTTTTTTTTAGTCCATGGTATTCCGTTTTCCACTGATGATGCGGCTTAAAAACATGATCATAAGGCAACCAAAGCCACATTTTGAGATTTTTTCATAAATTTACTCTAATTTTAAAACATGTAGAGCTTTTCACAGATGTTCATTATGCTCCTCCAGGGCTATACAACAAGATGTCATCAAGACACACGACGGAATGTCTTTGACGTACAGGAAAGAATGTTGTTCATCGTCACCATGGATGTGGCGTAGGCATTTGTGAGTCCAAAGGCACAACCATTGAATGAATGTGTTCGAATCTTGCGTGAAAAGATGTCTTCTTGATGTACTCATCAGATACACAGATCTGGTGATAGCCAGATCTGTGTATCTGATGAGTACATCAAGAAGACATGCTTTAGAATTCTTATTCAAGTCTGCAAAGCTAGCAAGTGTGGCACACACAAAGTCCATCTAGTTTTCTTGTGGGGTCGGAGTTTCATGCCATGTCACCTTAATTTGTTCGAGGGCTAGAATGCTTGTTTTGAAATTGTGAGAGTGGTCACATGAGCCGTTGATCTAGCTCCGTCAGTCCCTTGTCGTTCGATGGTATCTAGATTAGACCAAATTAAAGCCCTGCAACACAAAATCCCAGCCACGAGGTCATTTTTCTTTTTGTAATTGCTGACCCTAGTAGCTGTGAATTATACCTCCAACCTCATCAGCTACATCCTGACTGTTGGTAGTTTAGATTTTGCATGATCAAATTGTTCCAAGAGCACCAATCGAATTTGGGACTCACTGGAGAGTTGCAGTTTTCTCTTGGTAAGAACTGTTTTTTGTGCGTAAAAATTCAGTTGCTCCTCCATTACTGCGGTGAGAAGTTGGAACAGATTGGTGTTGAGGCTATCCATGCTTCATAGCTTCTGGTATGGATCATTGTTGATGCGAGCTAGTTGGCCAGTGCCTCCCATCATGGTAGGTGCGGACCCGGCAAGCAATAGTGCACACAATGGCTTTGCCGTGCCCGAGGGGTCCATCACCGGGTTGACAATCGGGGTTGCCATTGCTGCCTAGTTTTGCCTAAAGAGCATCCTTGATTGTTTTTTGGTGATCCTCCATCGCTGGAGTCCCCAGACTGCCCCGTGCACTGGCACCCTCTGTACTTCATTGAAGGCGGCACGGATGTTCATGTGCTGGAGCCAGAGAGAATACTCGGTCACAAGAATGGACTTCAGTCTGCTTGCCAGAATGAAGTCCATGTTTGTGAGGCCACTGCCAGCTTGGCTTTCTCTGTGCAAAGGAGCAGGCATCCAGAAAGAGAAAACTGCACCTTTCCAACAGCAATGCTTCTTGCAGGCTCCTCATCGATATCCCCTTTCAGCAAGGGGATGAGTGAGCTCTGACCCAGGCACTCCACTACTTCCTCAGTCAGGCTTCCCACCAGCATAGTTTGCAGGAATTCTCCCAAGCTCTGCAAGGATCTGGGAAAGTGAAGGACCACGTCGCAGAGCATGCCCATGGTAAGGCACAGGGGCCCCATACTGGACTGCTGCAGTGCCCTCATGGCATTGTTGACCATTTTCTCCAAAATGACCTCCTCTCCAAACGGCATGTGCAGCGCACCCCCGGACCCATCAGAGATGTGCAGCAAAGCAAGGGTATGATGCCCCCATAATGCTCCAAGAGTATCCATAGTCAATGCGGGTGTTCCTCGAGGCGCTGCATGACTGTGAAAAGTGCACTCTGTTAAACCAGACCCACCATGCTTTGTTTTGCCTTGGCGGCTTCCACCCTCTGCTCTGCTGCTGCAAGGTGGGGTCATGGGCAGGCAGCAAATGTTTTGCAAGAGTCTTAGAGCACCACTACGTGCACCTCTGTTACCAGTCTTGCCCAAGATTTCACCTCAAATCTAGTGAAATACTCTTGAACGACACTGTACCTTACCTGTTCTGCGAGTGAGAGCACGCGGAAGAGTAGAGCCTTGATGTGTTGCAGGAGCATCCACTTCATGCAGAGCGTGGCAAGGGACATTCAGCACTAGAAGATGGCCCCTATCCACCGCTTCAGGTTGATAGAAAGATGTGCCAGTGCTATTGAGGTGTGCACCATTGGCTTCCATCTTCCCTCCTTCAACCCGGATGCTCCTCCCATTTGCTCCAGCACAAAACCAGCCGTGGTCACAAGGATGTCCTTCTCTTGAAGCAGCATCGATCAGAGCAAGGAAAGGCCTTCTCCTCCCCAAAACACTAGCTGCTGTGACTCCAGAGAGCAGTCCTTAATAAGGTCCACAATGTGTGGGAGAAAGTATCTGATCCTTGTAGGGGGCTGGTAGCCTCATTCCCAAATATGTCAGCTCATCTGCGATGATGTCTCACCCAATGGTACTCCACGTGCCGGAACACGGCCGCAGCCTGTTGGGCAGCATCTTGCTGCCTGTGGAAGTATTCCAAACTCACCCTGGCCGCCACCCATCTGGTCAGCTACCAAACATGAGTCTCTCACAACCACCGGACCCTTAACCTACCTTCTTTGGACCACCTCTAAACCCGGTGAGATTGCACTTCCTTACAAGTTTAGGGACAAATAGTATCTTCTGTCTTTTCCCCTAAGCTCCTGTTCCTATTCTCATATGACGCTGAACATGTTGTGGTCAAACATGTTACAATCAATTGTCACTAAGTCATGACGATCCGGTGAAGATCTTGCCATAGGTTTGAAGAGTAGAGATCCAGGGCGGGAAAACCAAAGAACTCTGAACGGGTAGGTTGTTGCCACTGGATTTTGGCTATCAATATCGTTCTGCATGGCTTCAAATGGCAGGAAAGTTCTGGTTGATTAGACTGTGCTGAAGATCAGGATGTTGGTGTGAGAAAAAGGCCAATGTTATTAAGCTCATGCCAGACATTGGAGAAGTGAAGTTTCCACAGGGGAAGAAAAAAGGGTTCGGTCACGATACACCCAGTTTTTGGAACTATATAGCTGATATGCCAATGTCGCACACAAATTAATACACATGACAATGCCGCACAAAAAACAACGCATATGCCAATGTCGCACAGAAAATAACGCATATGACAATGCCATGCATAAAATAACGCATATGCCAACGTTACACAAAAAATACCTTAGGAACCCAGAAACGCTAGAAAAAATGTCATGTTCCCACCACATATCATGTAGCATTGATGCATGACATGATTTTTGTCATTCACTATGTCTCAGATGGATGCACCATTGCACGTTTTTTCATGTCAGGTCCAAAACACATGCTGTGATCCAGCATGAAGAAAGGGGTGGGCGGCTGGTTGATTTTGTTGCGGAGGCTGGGCGGATGGTTGCTTTTGTAACGCATGGTGGGCGGATGGTTGCTTTTCTTCCAAACCACGGGCGGATCGTTACTTTTCTTCTGAACGACAGGCGGATGAGATTCACACTGTGCGTTTTACGGGTATCTGAGCTATCTCACCCAATAAAAAATCTTATAACTCTGGTCTCAAATGACGAGATTTCAGAGAGGACTGTGAAGAGGGTGATGACGAGGACGAGTAGTTGGGGAGATAGGCACAGGGTAGAGAGAGAGAGAGAGAGAGAGAGAGAGAGAGTGAG
>SZWC01006152.1:128333-143333 GCA_023375785.1 Penium margaritaceum
GGGAGAGAGAGAGAGAGAGAGAGAGAGAGAGAGAATTGATTCCTGTGGTGGAGGTTGAATGTTTGTTCTTTTTTGTTTTTTTTTTAATCTATTTGTTGTTGGTGGGGTTCTTACCAACTTTGCCATCCAACCGGCCCCGCAGGTCCCCAGGGCAGTTGCCCAATTGGGACCTCAAGCCCTGGCCAGCCCGGCCCAAGTGCAGCCTAGAATAAGTCTCCGCACTTGGGAACTGAACCCTGACCTCCTTCATTGGAGCCACACACTCATACCATTGGGATAGGCTTCGCCCATTCCAATGGTATGAATGTTTTCATGCAGGAGGCACTGGCTGGGATCCCTTTGGTTCCGGATTGGATGGTAGGCAGCTTTGACAATGTTGCCTTTTTTATTACATCCAGTCACCACCGGTTACTAATGCTCATCGCCGAGTGCACTCGCTCCATTCACCATTGTCATTGCAAGGTCTGTGAACTTTTTTATTGAAGAGATGTATCGAAGACTCGTGCAATGTTGTTGCCGTGTAGTCCATGCATCCGCTACCCTTTTTGCGCCGCAATTCTCTAATACCAAATGGTTCATCACGTGGAACGTGGGTGATTCAGAGGGCTGAAGTGTGGAGCAGAGCATGATTTGAGGACTTGGGATATATGGATAGTTTGTATGAAGAAGTATGTTGGTCAGATACTTGCTTCATCAGTTCTTGCATCTTTTTGAGGGTCTGGCGTGTTTCCTCCCCAATGCTAGAGAAGTCCCGATGGTGGATTTCAAGCACCAGATAACTACTTTGGCTTTGTAGTCCTTCCGGTCTGGTGAGATTCTTGCCTTGAAAAACTCCAAATAGGGTTTAGATCATTGCGGTGGAAGTCGTTGAGTAATGTGAGTTTGGCGGTGGGACCTATTGCCGCCCAATCACAGCCATGAGGCTTGCATAAAGTGTAAGGAAGTTGTTTGAGCATATGATTGGTTGGCTTGGTGTGCCCTTTGGTTGGAGGACGGAACAATGTTGATAGCTTGATCCAACTGCCATAACGCATCATCACTTTGCTCTTGAAACGGGTTGTGAAGTAGCTTTCTCTATCCCTGATGATGGTAAGTGTGGCCGCATGATCAAATTTAGAAACTTCCATGCTTTTCTCTCCTGCCGTGATAATGGCCGTCATCAGAAAAGAAATCAATATTTCAGAGAAAAAGTCCACTTCCATGAGAATGACATCATATCCTTCTCGCGAAACAGAAAACCTTATTGCGAGGTCCATGCTAATGTTAATCCACCGACACTACTCCAAAAACTCCCTATTTTTTCCAAGGGGGTAGTCACCTTGCAGGCAAGGAAACAATATCCAATGCACAACCACTCTCTCCCCCATGTCCATGGTACTGAAGGTGTCAAAGGGGAGGATGAGAGCAAGCCCCACCCTCTCCCCATCGTCCATGGCACCAACGATGCTAAGGGAGAGAATAGGGGAAAACCCCCACCTCTTCCCCTTGTCACTTGTGCCAATGGTGCCAAGGGGGACGGGAGGGGGTGATCTCCCCCTTCTCACTAGGTCAGCTGCTCAAAGGAGAGGAGAGGGGGGTGATCTCCCCTCTCTCCTCTCTACCATGGGCCGACAACCCAAGGGGAAGGTGAGAGGACGGCTCTGCCTTCCCGCTCCGTCACGTGGCCGAAGGCCCATGGGGGAAGGATGGGAAGCTTTCCTTCATTTCCCCCTCCCTAATGAGGGCCGATAGCCCAAGGAGGAGAAGAGGAGGTGTCCCTCCCTCTCCCCCCTCTCAAAATTCTGATGACCCAAAGGAGAGGCAAGGACTAGTGAACAAAGGGTGCCAGAAAAGTGATCAAAGTGGGTTCCTTGATAAAAACAATCAGGAACAACAGATGCATAGTGCATGCATTTCTGGTTTTGTAGCACTTTAAGAAACTCGATTCGGAGTCTGTTTGAGGGGGATATGGATTTTCAAGGTTTGTTGGCAGTGGGTCAGGTTCATGTGACGGTTCCTGCACTACCAGCACCAATGACGGCCAGAAGTATTGGCCAGAGAGGCTTGGAGCGGCCTTCAAGGTAGAAAGGTGGTAGGAGGAACTTTAGGCAGATTCAAAGAAGGTCCCTACAAAGATTATTGGTTGTGCACATGGCAGGGATAGTAATTCTCTTGTGTGAGTGTGACTGCTACGAATCTCGCTAGGCTAGGAGTGTGCTAGGAGGTGAGCTTTGACAGAGTGGTTCTTCTAGATCCATGCGCCAAATGAGATGTACTTGGACTTGTTAGAAAGCTGTACTAGTTTATTTTATCATCCACAAGACAAGACATCAATTCGCACTCTCTACAAAACGTTACATGCTTTTGTGTTTTCATCTCTGCAACCTATAACTTGTCTCTTATATACAGTTGGTCCTGCCTAGCGGGTCTTGGTACGCCTGATCACCTCCCTGAGGGTTGCCTAAGTTTCTATCCATAGTATCAGAGCTAGACCAAGGCCTTGCCTCATCCTTGAGGCATCCCTTGCATACTAGTGTGTAAGAGAGGCCGTTCATGGGCAAAGATTGAAGTCAACATGGCAATATCCGCTTCTGTGGTGGCTGGTATCAGCATCGCCAAGTTCAAAGGCAAGAACTTCTTCAAATGGAGAAACGACATGAAGATGGTGCTGATGGAGAAGGGATTCTGGAGCTATGTGAGTGAGGTTCACTCTGTTGAATCCTCCCTCTTCGCTGTCGAGGCTCGTACCAACCGCGAGAAGTGGAAACACGCCCTCATCACCATGTATGTCCACTTCGCGGAATGGTGGCAACTCCCTGTCTATGGCATCGGCACCCAAAAAGAGGTTTGGTACAAGCTGAAGTCCACCTATGCTTCCAAGTCAATCCTCATGAACATGCAGCTGCGTTGTCATTTGACACCGTGAAGATTGATGAGTCGGGCTCCATGATCGATTATCTCAATACGGTGAAAGCCTTGGCTGACCAGTTTGCTGCGATTGAGGACCCTATCAAGGAACTTGTTCTTATACAGACCATCCTCCATGGCCTTCCTAGCAGATACACTCCTCTTATTGTCACCTTGGACCAGCGTGGCGACTAGCTCTTGCTCGATGATGTGGAGGAGAGCCTGCTGTTCGAAGAAGAGCACCTGAAGGAGGGAGAAGGAGGAAATAGTCTGGACATAGCCCTCGTCACCAAGATGGGTCACGAGGTTGGTGCTGCATCAACCAATGGTAGCAGAGATGCAGGGAAGAAGAAGGGAAAGTGCAACTACTACAAGAAGCTAGGCCATTGGGTGCGTGAATGGCGGAATAAAAAGGCAGACGTTGCGACTGGGGTGGGAGTGGGGAAACAGTCCGACACCTCCGCCAACACCACTGATTGGGAGAGTGGAGTCATGAGCACCATCCATGTCCTCTACGTCTCCACCAACACTGCTTTGTTCTGGATCATTGAATTGGGAGCCACTTGGCACATGACCTGTTGTTGGGAGTGGTTTTTTTTCTACACCGCTATTCAACCTCACCGTGTATACATGGGTGAAAATCATGTGGAGATGGCAGTGGGAGAGAGTGAGATTGTCCTCAGTGTTTCTGTCCAGGGAAAGCACTTGGAACGTCATGTCAAGGGGGTGCTCCATGTTCCGGGGCTCGAAGCAAACCTCCTCTTTGTTTCCTCCCTCGTCTCCCAAGGCGTGGATGTCCACTTTGATAGTGGTGGCTGCACTATCTCAGCACGTGCGGGCCAGGTGCTTGAAAATTCAAACAAAGAGGATGGATTTTACTATCTTTTTGTGGTATCAGATGAGGGAGTTGCCTCAATAGTAGCTGCGAGAGTGTAAGACAACGACATTGGCCTATGGCATCACTGGCTTGGTCAGCTTGGCTTTGGCACAGTTATCTCCATGTAGCAAATGGTGCGTGGTTTGCAACTGAAGGAGGTGAAACAGCCTGGTGCGTCGGCCTGTGAGGGCTACATCAAAGGGAAGCAAGCCCGCTCTCCATTCTCTAAGGAGAGGAAGGTGGCAGCTGAGCTTCTCTCTCTTGTGGACTCTGACGTGTGTGGTCCCATGCCATCACAGTCCTTGTCCGGCAAGCTGTTCTTTCTCACATTCATTGATGACAAGCTGTGGAAGATGTGGATGTTATCTTTGGCTGGGAAGGATGAGTGTTTTGATACATTCAAGACATGATTGGCTGCTGCACAGAATTAGAGGGGCAGGCATCTGACGGTGGTTCACACTGATGGCGGAAAAGAGTACCTCTCCAATGACTTCCATGACTTCCTCAAGAACCGCAATATCCAACATGAGGTGACTCCACCCACAACACCACAGCTTAATCGTGTGGCTGAGCACGCCAACCGCACAATCATGGAGCATGTCTGCGGAACGGCAAAAACAGCCCGATGCTCATCGACTACAGCAATGTAGATTGGGGCAGAGATCTGGACACAAGGAGATTGACTAGTGGTTTTGTGTTTTTTCTTGGAGGAGCAGCAATCAGCTCGAGGAGAAAGGAGAATTTTTTGGTTGTTTTCTCCTCCACCAAGGTGGAATACATCACTTTGAGCAAAGCAGCAAAGGAAGTAGTGTGCCTGGGTGAGCTGTTGGCTAGTTTCTGGCAGTAGCAGACAAGTGCGGCGACAATGTAGTGTGAGAACATGAGCGGCATCACGCTCACGAAGAACATAGAGTTCAACGCCTGCACCAAGCACATCTACCTGTGCTACCACTTCGTCCCTGGCTCATGGCAAAAGAGGTGGTGCACATCAAGTTCTTCCCCTGAAGCATGATGCTGGAAGATTTTCCGACCAAGCCGCTGGCAGCACATCGTTTGCAACAGCTAAGGTCACAGTGTGGAATTGTATGATTTTTCTTCTCGCAAAGTGGGAGAATGATGGATACAAGGTGCCAAAAAATTGATTAATGGGGTTTGCTGGATGAAAGCCATCAGGCACAAAAGATGCATAGAGGATGTCTTCCCGGCTCTATTACTTGAAAGAGCTTGATTCGGAGTCCGTTCGAGGGAGATATGGATTTTCAAGGTTTGGTGGCAGTGGGTCCAGTTCATGTGACAGCTCCTGCACTACCAGCGCTAATGACGGCCAGAATTATTGGCCAGGGAGGCTTGGAGCAGCCTTCAAGGTAGAAAGGTGGTAGGGGGATCTTTAGGGAGATTCAAGGAAGGTCCCCAACAAGATTATTGCTTATGCACATGGCAGGGATGGTAATTCTCTTGTGTGAGAGTGTGACTGCAGCTCATCCTGTTAAGCTAGGAGTGTGCTAGGAGGTGAACTTTGACAGAGTGGTTCTTCCACATCCAGGTGCCAAATGAGGGTTAAAAGCAATGCTAATGCAATTTGTCAACCATGAGACAGACCAGTAATTCGCACTCTCCACAAAACTTTACATGCTTCCGTTTTTTGTCTGTGCAACGTGCAACTTGTCTCTCGCATACAGTTGGTCCTGGAAAGCGGCTCTTGGTGAGCCTGATCACCTCCCTAAGGGCTTCCTAAGCTGCTATCAAGGACTTGTACCTACATCTTCCCCCTTTCACATGGGCCCAAGGCCCAAGAAGGAAGGAGGTGAGGAATTTTCCTCCCTCAATCCCTTCTCTGTTCAAGGGTATGGCCCTGCAGACTTAAAAAACAGGGCAAAGTTTAATTTCTTTCCCGAATCGGTACGTGTAAGTGGCATGGCATGTAGTGAGTCTAAGACATGGAAAACGGCTGGAAGTTCAAAACCTAGGTGAAATGATTATATAGTCTTTTCCAAAATACCCTCTCTTCTAGACCCGGTCGGTTTCACACACATAGGAGGGTAATTCCTTTCTATTGCGACTATTCTAGGCACCGTATGGAATGTGTTAAAGCTTTCAATGACTCCAAATCTGTCTTGAGCAAAGATATCCAGAAAATAAAACAAACATATTTGTGCCACTAGCACTAGAGGTGAGGACGATTTCCTTGGTTGAACCCAAGGTTTGACATTTCCAACCATGAATTCACCATTGTAAAGAAGCAGTAAAAAGCTCCTGCCGAGCAATTGAAAACATGAATTTCCAACAAAGTGTCAGAATTATTTAAATAAAACAAAGAAAAACAATGGTTTTATACGTCTTGGTCAGAATCGGAATTCACTTGTAAAAATGACTTGGTATGGGAAACTCAACACTTCACGTGACAAATTTATTGGAGAAACCAAAAGGTTTGATGTACCTTGCTACAAAACGTAGATGGGTTGAAAACAATTCTTATCCCTTCAACTGTGGGCAGTACTCACTGCCACACATAAAATGTAACCATGAAATAGTGAATTGGGACCAAACATGTACAATGTTTTCGTTTGAGAGAGTGAGTTGCATCCCTAGTGATAACAAATGGATGTAGAACTGCAACATGTTGTACATCAAGATGAGTTTTAGATTGTACCCATGGAAGAAGCACCATATGTTCCTCACATACCTGGCCATTCAACTACTTCTTGCATTCATGGGAAATGTGTGAGTCACACTCACCATGAGAATGCCATCTGTGCAAAGGTGCCAATCACACCGGAAAAGTGATTGGGTTGCGTTATTTTGTGGACACCAGGGCGGGCCCAATCCTAGGTGGGAAAGTATGGTGTAGACCATCCTCTCCACATGGCTTGAACGGGTCATTGGTCTGTGGAAGGCTAGATGGGATGGATTTTGAGTGAATAGCCCCCAGTCACCATGGTTTGGATGCAATGGGCTATGGGACGATTGCACTTCCAATGTGGGTGCAAGATCTACCTGCAGACCACACTATCAACATGTGGATTTCACAATTCACAAAAACTTCTGCCACAAGAGTACTACAATTGAGGATCATACGTTCACAAAGAGTGCCAATATCACTACCAACGGGGATGTCAGTAAAAGTTTCTCATTTGGCCTTGGTGCCAAATGCAACAAATCCACGAGTGCTGAACGTACCACCGGTGCGAAGAGTCCAAAAGTATAGTTCATACCAATGGAGGTTGTTACCAACCACATAAGGTGATGGGTGCCAAATGCACACCATTGCAGTTAAGATCGCACTTCAATCTCACACAAAATGTGCGCCATCTATGCTTTCTTTTCCTTGAATACCATAAAATGAAAGCATACAGTATACAATTTGTTGAATTTTTACATTCAGGTGTGTTGGAAAAACAACTTGGAATGCCCAGAGTACATTGTTTGATTCTTGGGGAATATCTCAGATTATTTGAGAACAATCGAGGGGTGAAATTTGTTTTCCGGAGGAAATGTAAAGTTGTGTGTAAAACTTCACACATGGGTGTGATGGGAAAAACCCACGCCTTAACTGCCTCAAGGAACAACAGGTTATCGTGCTAGGCACAGGTCATGCAGAACACTTAATCTCATCTTTGAGAGTTGGCTCACAGCGCTCTGTCCATCAGCTTCTGCAGAGAGCTGTGGTTGAAAGATGTTCTGCGCACCGGTAGGGCAAGGAATGCCACTTTTGCCTTTCCGCATTCCTGTCAGGTTCACTTTTGTCGGCGGTTTTCTTCCAAATCTTGAAGTTTAGCTGGCTGTTGAGGACGCATCACCAAAGCAAGGATGGCCTAACTATGGGGTCACAGCGGCTGTAGATGAGTGGGCCGATCAGCAGCAGCATCCCATCTGTAATGCCATGGAGGTCAATGCCAAGGGGCCCTGCCATGTATTTCTACGTGATGCCAGCAGCACACGGACCACATGGCCTCAATGATTGAGGAGGCCATGAAAGAAGTGGGGGTGCACAACATAGTCAGAGTTGTTTGTGACAACACTTCTCTGAACAAGCATACAGCAGAAGATCCTAAGAGCAAGTATCCCTCTTCGCTTTGGCAGGGATACTGCACTCACAACCTGGACCTATTCCTAAATGACATAGGCAAGTACGACTATGGACCAGTCATTCTGTTGCGCTGTGAGAAGATGCTCAGTTTTTTCTGCATGCCATGCAATGCTTTGTGAAGTGGTGGAAGAATGACATGAGCTGTCCCCCTTATGCTGCTGCCCAAAGAGTGCGTCCCTTGCAGTTTGGGAATGACCTTGAGGGGGAGATTGAGATGGTTCAGTCATGGGCTGCAGTGGTGGAGGCACAGATACCTGAGAAGAAATGGGACGAGCTGAAGAGCCAGCTTGAAGCCTTCCAGTTTGGCCGTGTGAGGTCATTTTGCTGAGTGACAAGGCTTGTGCTGCAGTTGCCAAAGTGGTGATAGGCGTGCTCAAGCCCTTTTAGTGGGCATCACTGCACCTTGCTCACCTGCCCACCCTGCGTAAGCTGGCTATCCGGTTGTTGGCTCAGTCGTGCTCTTCATCAGACTGCAAGCGTGTATTCTCGATACACCAGTTGATCCACACGGCTCATCGTAACGGAATCAAAGCCAGCACCTTACAGACGCTGGTCTGGTGCAATGTGTGCCTATGCCGACAGCACAAGGCAAGCAAGGGGCGATGCAATACACCAAAATTTCTGGTCCCGGATAACTCAGATAGTGAGGGTGATGGCGGCATTGTTCTAGACCTTACAGAGGAGGAAGAGGAGATGTATGCTGAGGAGGAACAGAACTCGGATGAAATGGAAGACAAAGAAGAGGTGGAGGTTGAGGGGGAAGAGGGCAAGGAGCAGGAGGAGAATGATGCAGCAGGACAAGAGCAGCAGGAGAAGATTCGTGAAGCACATGGAGATGAACCCCTCTCTTTTGCAAGGACTGTTGAAACTCAGGCTGACGTGGAAGCCCTCATTGATGAGGTTGGGCAGATTGCTGGCCGTGGTTAGGGCCGTCAGGCAAGAAGAGAAGAAGGGACAGGAGGGGAAGAGGAGGAAGGAAGGAAGCAGGACACAGGAGAGGAAGGAGAAGACGATTCTGCTGCAAATGAAGGAGAGGAAGAAGGGGCTGGAGATGAAAGTGCACATGAAGAAGGAGAAGGAGAGGGACAAAAGAAAGGGGAGGGGAACGGGAAAGGAGATGGGGGACATGGGAATGAAGAAGAAGATGAAGGAGAGGAGGAGGGGGCTGAAGATGGTGGAGTTGAAGTGGGGGTGGGAGCGGAAGGTAGGGAGGAGGAGGATGAAGGGGAATGGGCAAATGGACAGGGTTTGGAAGATGTAGAAGAAGCAGGTGAAGGAGGAGAGGAGAATAGAGATGGGGAATGTGGAGCAGAAAAAGGGAGGGGAGTATCAGATAATCCTCCTGCCACGAAGGGTGGATCTGCACCAGACTCCAAGGCAGCTAGAAATGTTGGCAGTGGAGCAGGCTTCACGATAGGAAGTGCAAGTAGCCTGAAAAGGGAAGGTGCAGGGGTGAGATCTGGGAGTGGAGCAGGCACCATTGTGCGCAGTGCACCAGGAGGCAAGGCTTCTGGTAGAGCAGGTACTGGAGTAGCCTCAAAGGCTACTGGTGGAGCAGCCTCTGAGGCTGCTGGTGTAGCAGCCTCCAAGGCTGCTGGTGGACCAGCCTCCAAGACTGCTGGTGGAGCAGCCTTGAAGGCTGCTTGTGGAGCAGCCTCTAAGGCTGCTGTTGCACCAGAAACCAGGAGGAAGCGGGCCACTGAGGCACCTTCTTACAAGGCTGTGAACAATGGATCCAAGCGTCTCATGACAGGACGTTAGTGGCAGGTATGAAGGGGGAGACTATGGTGGGAGTGTAGGGGTAGGGGAGAGGGAGCTGGATTACTAGATCCTGTTGCATATGCACGTTGCATGTCTCCATTGCCCACCTCCTGTTTTGGACCATTAAGCATGACTTGGTATGCTTAGTACCCTCCATTGCGCGATTGAGACTGCTCCATTTCCTTCTGTGCTGCTTCTACATTATGTACAATGCTGTCCCTTGCATCTTTGCTTCCTTCCATGTGATGAAAGTTTCAGGGGCTTGAAGAAAAGTGATTGTGACTGTACTAGAGGAAATGTGACTGCCAAAGTTTCTGCCAAATGGTGAATGCCAAACTACCAATATGTGAATTAAGGGACAAATGAAAGTAGGAAAGAGTCTACTGCGTTCCTTTGTAACATGGTGCACATGGCAATGAACAGAGGTGGTGCAATGTGAGCATCATGGGATGTCAATATGTTGATAACTGGCAAACTTTCAATTTGCAAACCCCTTCTCCCTGCCTACCAACCCTCTCCTCTCAGGGCCCTCAGTCCAGGGTGACCAGGGTGGCCGATGTGCTGCTGTGAGAGGGGGGGGGGGGGGGGGGGGGAGGGGGCTTCAGATCGATGTGCCACGGTGCACATCGAATTGCTGATATTTGGGGTGGCTAGGTCATCATATGTCAAGATCTAGTGGCGTCGCAACAAACGGCAAGCCAGAGTAAAAAACTTGACATTGAATTTTCCTTGCAAATTTCCAAGGCAAATTCAGTGCAGATTACTTTTGTATCCATGAGATTGACAGACCTGGAAATATTCCTATTTCAGAGGAGGGAAAGCAATAGCAAAAACAGCCTTTGTGACTGACAGGTGCTTGCGCAAATGCTGTTCAAGAGCTATCAAGTGTGCGTTATGACCACTATTCTAGTGGTGAAAGCTTCCATTCCACAACCAGATGTACGGTTGGTGTCTGGAGGCTACAATTATGCACAACCCCTCTTGAAATCTATCCTGCCACTCCCCTTGTGGTGGAATTGATGGGGGCCTGCTGGATTTCGGTTGCTAGCTCTGTCTGCTTTTCAAAATTTGTTCTCATCATTACACTATCTTCCCTCTCTTACTTCCTCGCTTGATCATACGTCACAGTTCTCAAGAGCCCCCTTCCTCACTCTGCTCAAGAGCCTGTCCCCCTCACAGAGCCAATAACCAGAGCTGTCCCAAGGCTAAGTCTTGGCATCCACGTCAGAAGAGCCAAGAGCCTGACCTCTTGGTGTTGGTTGGTTACAGTGATGGTTTTGACTGCCACCTCCACCAGCACTCCTCGCTGTGCAGGTCCAACTTTGACAGCCTGAGTAGGAGTAGGATCTTCTTGAAAGCTACTGTCTTTCCTTATATATTCCTAGCCATTTTTCCTTGTTTGTTCCATCCTCCTACGTCATAGGTGGTGATGTTATCTTCATCTTTGACCTGCTTTTACTGGTCCGTTGCTGCATTCTTCCTTTCCTCATTAACATATCAAGTCCGAATGAAAAAACACTCGTTCCGCACCTTCTAAAGCTTTAATATCAAGCATCCAAGTAAACTCTTCCTTTGCTCAATCCGTTCTCAGATCATTGCATACTAGTTTTTGCAGTCTCTTTCACACCACACATTCATTTCATGAAGCAAATTTAAAGAGAGAAATACAGTTGCATTCCTGAAGAGAGGCAAGGATGGCACTGACATGGTTTTTGGAGGGACAGGTAGTGGTCACGCTGCTCATACTCTGAAGATACAAAAACCTACATCATGTACACTATTGATTTGAAGCTCTCCCTACTCCCCAAAGACCAAATCATTACAACAACCAGCAGAACGTATTCCCTTGGGAGAATTTCACATCTCGTGGCTGAACTGTCACACAATGAAATGGGCCACTTTCTTGATGGGGGGTGGCGGTCTGCCCCCACCAGGAGAAGCAGGAACACAGATAATTTTCCCCACAAAAAGCTGGCGTGGTGCACATTGGAATCCATAATTGAGCAATGCCATGTGCTGCACGGAGCTAAAGAAGTGTGCGAGGAGGCCAAGGCACGTGTCTCCGCGCACCACACTTCTTGGCGTGCTGCCAATCGGGCACTGACGGAGAGACACAGTATCTTCTGAGACACACACCTGTGCAAATGAAATGAAAAATGGAGAATACAGAAGGGCTGAGGCTTCAGAACACATCTCGTTCTGAGTTCACACAAGCTAGCATAGGGCTTATCCGGTGCACACATAACGGGTTTCCTGTTGACCACGAAGCAAGGCACCTGTGTTGTTTCACAGTTGCGCATCCAGGCCAAAGGGGCACGGCATGCTGAAAGCCTGGAAATTGTTAACAATACTGAAGAACCGTCCGGTACTGTATGGCAGTACCCTGTGTACTGCAGTAAGATATTGCAAAATGTTACCGGTATGGTGTTAGTAAAATTATACCAGTACAGTATCATTACTAGCCCCCGAGTGTAGCACCACAAAAATGCAGTACAGGACAGTAGCACCGTATCACGTTCATTGGAACACCTTGCTCATAAAGCAAAAGTGGGTGCTAAAAAATTTGTGCACAAACAATGCATTACAAGGGAAAATGCAAAAGTACGTAATAAGGAGCCTGAAAATGCTATGAGCATTATGAAGAAAGTACCGCAGTAATCACTTCACATCATGCTTACCATGGAATAATGTCCCAAAAAAATGTTAAAATCTGTGCACGGTGGTGCTTCCTCTGAGACAGCCATACCCTGGTAGAGGACTTCATTTGGTGAACGTACCGTGGTATGCCATCCCTGCTCACGTGTAGGCCAAATAAAGTATGAAGGGTCCCTACCACAACACGTCGCCGACTTCCCAGGCCGCAGCACCTTCATCCCCATCCTCAAGGGGAGACAGAGCAGGAGGGTGTGCGCCCAATCATGGTAGGGGAGGTGTGGCTCCGGCTGACAGGGAACCTCCTCCTCCTCCGCGACAACGCCAAACTCTCATCCGCCCTGTGCCCCCTTCAGTACGGTGTGGGGGTTTTGGAGGGGGCGGCAGTCCTGGTTCGTGGGGTCCGGGCCGTGTTGGCGGCCAACCCGTCTTTTTGGATGCTGCGGCTGGACATCGCCAATGCGTTCGATGAGGTTGAGCGGGCCTCGCTCTGTCTTCAAAGCGGTGCGCTCCTTGGGCCTGGGGGCGTTGCTCCCCTACCTTCGGCAATTCTACGTCCGTCCTGCCCAGCTTCTCCTCTTCGGCGTGGACACCCCCACCATCCTGGAGAGTGCTCGGGGGGTATGATAGGGGGACCCCATGGGCCCTGCCCTCTTTGACCTAGCCCTCGGCCCGGTCTTGGAGGCGGGCTCCCGGACGCTGGTGGCGGCTGATGGCAGCTGGCAGGGCCACGTGGGGCCCTTCCAGGAAGACGCGACTGTCTGCGGGTCTCCACAGCTCCTCGGCGCTTGCATGGCGGCCAGGGTGGAGGCAGCAGCACTCCAGGAGCTCCAGATGCAGCCGGGAAAGTGCTTGCTGTGGCAGCCGTCAGGGGCGGAGGTGCCGCCGCCTCTCACGGACCTGTCCTAGACACCTCACTGGGTACAGCTCTTGGGCTGCCCACTGGGGTCGAGTCTTTTTAGGTGGAGTGGGGATAGCGGTGGCTCCAGGATAAGGTCCGTGGGCTCGAGCAGCTCGGCTGCATGGAGGACGTCCAGGGGACGATGGCGCTTCTCTCCCTCTGCGTTGTCCCCCGGGCGGACTACTGTGCCCGAGCGCTCCCCCCGGAGCCCTGGTGGCTGGAGGTCCTCGACCACTTCGACTCGGCGGTATGGGCGACAGCTCTCTCCTTGCTCCAGCTCAAGGCAGCGGTCAAGGGGTCTGTGGGCTGGGAGCTGTAGCGGCTGGCACGATATAGCGGCTGGTCGAGGGGTCTGTGGACTGGGAGCTGCAACTGAGCCTCGGAGGGGCCGGCCTTCTTAGTGCTCAAGACCGGGCACCCCTCGCCTACGCCTGCAGGACGGGGTCCCTCTTGCACGCACTCGCATCTGAGTTCGGATCCTTCTCAACCGCCGATGGAGACCTCGACTTCCTCTCCTCGCTTTGGGGGCAGGTCGAGTGTGAGCTGCCTCTGTTGGTGTTTCGGGCCTTCCCGTCATGGAGACCTTGCGTCAGGGCGGGGAGCCGCGGCTTTACTGGCAGCTGAGAGCACTCTTCNCTGCAACTGAGCCTCGGAGGGGCCGGCCTTCTTAGTGCTCAAGACCGGGCACCCCTCGCCTACGCCTGCAGGACGGGGTCCCTCTTGCACGCACTCGCATCTGAGTTCGGATCCTTCTCAACCGCCGATGGAGACCTCGACTTCCTCTCCTCGCTTTGGGGGCAGGTCGAGTGTGAGCTGCCTCTGTTGGTGTTTCGGGCCTTCCCGTCATGGAGACCTTGCGTCAGGGCGGGGAGCCGCGGCTTTACTGGCAGCTGAGAGCACTCTTCTTCGCGAGTTGGCCGGAGCGGTGGGTGGGGGAGGCTGGGGCAGTGTCGTTGCGCCATTGCACATGTGACAGGCCTATCCTGTGTGACCCCAGCACGGTTACTGTCATCGTGTTTTGAGCAGGTGCTGGGCCATGGCCACGTGGGGGAGCTCCCTTTGGCTGTAGGCTACACCAACAGGAGTGACGGACAGGACATATCTCTCGGCGGAGGACTTCTGCCTTCACGCCCAACTCTGGCTGGGCCTCCCCTTGGGTCACTTGGAGCAGGTGTGGCTGGACGCATTGGAGCCGGCCGCAATGCCGTGGCAAGAGAGGGAGAGGGGTGCGGTGTGGCCCGTCCACAATGCCATTCATGCTGAGCTTGTTGACATCTGCTGGGAGAATCCCCTCACCAACGGTGAGGCGACGACGTGCACGGTGAGTGACCATCGACATTGAGCCCGCGAAGGTGTTGCCACAGCCCGGCGGCCGGCGTTTCCTGCACCCGGATCTCACCCTGACAGACCACGCGGCCGGCACCACCTGGGTTCTTGACGTCACCACCATGGATGCGCAGGGGCAGCAGGCCACCCATCCAGGGGCTGCTGTGCGGGCAGCTGAGCGGGACAAGGAGGCCTTGCATGCGACGGTGCCGTGCAGGGGACACTTCCTCCGTCCGTTGGCGTGGGAGACCCTTGGCGGCCTAGGAGATGAGTTTTAGACCTTCCTCCGCCGACTGGCGCAGCTCTGTCTCGCTCGCGAGTCCCGCCAGTGCTAAGCTGAGGCCTTTGAGCACTGGACCCAGCGGGCGGTAGCAGTCTAGGCACAACGTGCCTCCCTCGCCGGCGTCCGAGCCCAGTGTGCTGCCATCCGCTACTACACTGTCTCCCACTCTTGGTTCTGGGCCCCTTACCCGCCAGAGGTCGCGCCGCTTGCTCGGCGCGAGCGTGTGC
>SZWC01006153.1:10594-84445 GCA_023375785.1 Penium margaritaceum
GGGGGGGGGGGGGGGGGGGGGGGGGGGGGGGTTGCGCACGCCGCCCGTGTTTCTACTAGCCATTGAGCGCCACGGTCCGCCGCTGGAATTGGGACGCCATCAATGCACGCGGCGTGTGTGCGATGATGGCGGCTTCATGAAATGCCGCTGCTAAGCCCCAGGCTTCGCGCGGCGAAGCTTGGGGCTTGCGACTCGCGGATACACGAGAACCCAACACGGCCCGGTAGACAGGGCCCCATTTTCACCGCGTCGCAGCCTAGGGGGGCCGAGCGTCGTCGTCCAGCAAGAGAGGAGGAGAGAGGCGAAAACCACTCACTACCTCACGCCACTGACACTCGCTTCTTGCTTCTGATTGGCCAGTGATTCGCGTGGTGCACTCCTCATTCGTCAATGAATATTGGGTCGATGCATTCGTCCGCTGCCGGACGAATCGATGCCCACATCCAACGGTTTGGTTTCTTGTTGCTCCATGTTTAAATTTGTCGGCCATCATCATGCATGTTCTACCCCCATCAGATGGAAATCCAATGGGATGGCGATTCCAGAATAGGCCACTCCGATTGTCCAGGAGGCGGTACAGCAGCCTCCAGCTACGAATCCCAAAAAGAGGGTGCGCGCGTCAAGAGGGGGGTCGAACACGGCACCCGGCATAATTTTGTCCTTCATTTTAATGTTATGTTTTCCTAGATTCTAGTCACTACCAATTGCTGTAAGTCACAACTTAGGAAGACTAGTTTCAAAATCCACGACCTTGTGCCGACCGTGGAGGTCTAGGAAAATAGAAGTTAAATCTATAATTGCCTCACCGGTCGTGAGAGCAAGGAGACTTTGGGAGGCGATTCCTCTCGAAGTTGTACGGTGCTCCCCACAACGGTCTTCACGTGCTAGTTGCAAGGACGACGAGATGGCAAGTGCCGGACCGTCCAAGACCAACAAGGGCAAGGTGGTGACAACCTCACCACACGCCCTCGGTGGACTTCAAATTTTGGGAGCCGTCACCGCGAGCACGGTTGCCAAACCAAAGGCAACCGTACCGCCAAAGGCAACCCTCGCTACGCTCGGCGACACCGAGAAGCATAAGAAACCCGAGAAAGTGCTCGACGAGCACGTCGACGTGCACGTGGACGACCCCCATGCAACGGAGGACGCGCTCAAGGAGGACCACCCGGGCGTGGACCCCAACAAAGAGCACGATGCCGACGATGGCAAAGGCGAAGAGGATTACGATCATCGCCATCGTCGTATGGCAAACTCCAGCCAATCGCTTGAGAAAGGCAAGATGCTCGCCAGATTACCTGAAGCTGCCGACAACGAGGCTGCCGAGAGTAGCAAAGGCACTGAAAGCAGCCACGCGGGATGTTCACACGAGGATGAGCCAGACAACGTCACCACGAAGGCAATTCGCAACGACCGTTGAAGGCTTCCTGAGTTGGCTGCAGAGGTGGCGGGTTGACTCAAGATCACCACCGACGGTGGAGGTGCGGCACCACCCGGAGGAGTGGGGACGGACCCCCCTTCCTACAATGTGGCCGCGAAGGGACAGACCAGTGCCCACTCGGACGTCGTTGCTGACGACAGCCTCCTCCGGAAGGTGGGACTCCTTGGAGGCGTGTACACAAATCGTACCCTCCTATAGTGGGTAAAGGTGCACGGACAACGTGAGGCCCTGGAGGCTATCGCCAACGCTCTGACAACATCGAAGCTAAAGCTCGCGTTCGCCAACCTGCTGGCCACTCATGAGGCAAGCCACCGATGAGACGACCTCTACCAGGCGTTGCAGAGCGTGACCCGGGTGCGGATGCAGCAGCAATCACAGAGGGCCGCAGGTGCTGATGCTACCGCCGGTGGTAGTGACAATTTGCCTACCTCGACGACTTCATGGCCGATCATGAACACGTCCTTCCTCCACCGTGGAGAGATCTTTCGGAAGGGCGTGAAGCTGACCGACTGGCTGAATCATATGGAGCACGTCCTACGTGTCCACAAAGCACCACTTGAACAGTGGGGTGACCTCGCCACGACGCGACTTGAGGACAAGCTCTTCAAATATGTGGTCAAGGAGTGGGGCGCGCAGCAACCGAACCTCGAGTGACAGCCCATGCCGTGGGAGGCCTTCTGCATGATCATGCGTAAGGAGTGTATCCAGCGTGAGGAGGTGCAACGTGCCTTCCTCAAGATCAAGGACTTCAGGCAGCTGGGTAGCTCACTCGAAGCGTACTTGAGCGAGGTCACCGCACTTGTGGAGGAAGCCGAAAGCTTCACCGAGGGCGATGGGACTCAAACCTTCAAGTATCCGGAGTGCATGCTACTGGAGTCCTTGCGTGATGGTCTGGCTAGCGAGAAGCTGAAGGCCAAGTCCACCACAACGGCAACTGGCCAAGCTTGGACAAGCTGGAGAGCATTGCGCGACCACATAAGCGAAGTATTTTTGGCAAACTCGAAGCACGACTCTGATGCACGGTCGAACGCGCATGCACAGCAAGGCCACGAAATGTGCATGGACGCTACAGGGGTTTGTGGGTCAACTGGACAGTGAGGCGAGGCAAGGGGGAAGTAATCCGTAAACCCTCCAGCCACGAAGGCTCGTGGGCACAAGGTCCCCAACAACAAGCGCAGCCGCGACAATGACGGGCTGCAAGCGGCACGTGAACATTGCAATGTAGCCTTCCACGACGGGCCCTGCCACAACTGCATGCAGCCTGGCCACTTTAGGGCCCAGTGCCCTGAGGCTGCTGGTGGTGGGCAAGAGGCCGTGGCGTTGGCCGCAGCAGCAGCACCTCGCGGAGATGGTGCAGGAGGAGGCCGCGGACAAGGCCATGGACAGGGCCACGGTCGTGGCAATGGGCCCGGTCGTGAAAATGGACAGGACCGTGGGGCGGGTTTTCCCCACCCCTGAGTGACGTCAGTGGGGACCACTCAGGGGTTGAATTGGATCACAAGTGTGGATTCATGTTTTCAGATGAGGATGTTACAGAATTTGAGTGTTTGACAAGGTCAAATTCCTCCGTTGTTTTCTCTCCTCTTGTTGAACCTTATTCTACACTTGTTGACCAACATTGCCCACTAAACCTTGCATCTGCGGACGAGATGCATGATCGTACATGCTTAGTAGTGGTGACACCGACCATTGTGTAAGCGTTGTGTGATGCAGTGATTGAAGCAAACACCCTCAAAACAATGAGTTCATTCATATTTACAGTACCTTTGGTCAACGACTTTGACCCAGTCAAATTCAAAGACAGAAAGGTGCTAGCCAAATTCACACGTGCCCACAAGATGTGGACTCGAGTGGGTGAATCATGGGATTTGCAACGTCCATCGTACAGATTCCGTGTTTATCACAAACGCGACTTGCCATCGTCAAGCCTATTCACTCATAAGAGTGGAGGTAACATGATGATGCAGTTCAAAGGACACCTAGCTGGTGCTCCTGTTTGTACTGATTGACACTCGAGGAGATGATTCCTTTGTTAGCCTTGGGTTTACCCGACAGGTGGGCCTAAAATACGAGCCATTGAATGCCGCAGTTGTCATCGGTGACGACCATAAGGTACCCGTGATCAGTACGTGTAAAGCAAAAATCTATATTCAAGGGTATACACAGAGTGTCACGTTGAAGGTACTCAACCATCTTGACCCATTTGACGTGGTGCTAGGCGATCCGTGGCTCGATAAAAACAATGCTCTGATGTGCTTTGAATCAAGGCGCTTGATACTCTGAAAGGGTCAGCGTCGCTTTACACTGATTCAAAGTACGGAATTGTCACGGACGCGACTAAAATTCCATGCTAGCTTTCGTGCGATGCTGGTCAAGAGACAAATTCGACAAGGGTGTCAATATGTCTTGGCCTAGCTGCAGAATGTGGAGAATGACATGAAGGAAGACACGCCACAAGAGATCAAATCTCTCTTAGCGAAGTCCTCGGATGTATTCCAGGACCAACTGGCTGGGCTTCCACATGGGCCACATGATTCCGTTGCAACCGGAGGCGACTCCTCTATTCAGACCCATGTATCACCTTAGTCCGGTAGAAAGGTGAGAGGCCGAACGCCAAATCAAATAGTACCTTGCAAAAGGGTGGATTGAGCCAAGTAGCTCGCCATACTGTGCACTGATCCTGTCTGTGAAGAAAAAGGATGGTGGTTTATGCATGTACGTGGACTACCGGGTACTGAACAAGCTGACGGTGAAAACTCGATTCCCCTTATCACAGACTAAGGACCTGTTTGACCAACTCCAAGGGGAAAAATATTTTCATCCTTGGATTTGTCTCAAGGGTACCATCAAATCCGCATCACGGAAGATGACGTGCCCAAGATTGTGTTTCGGACGCACATGGGACACTATCAGTTCCGGGTGTTTTGCTTCAGGGCTAACAAACGCTCCGGCAACCTTCCATGGAGGCAAACGTTCGCCAAGTATCTCGGTCAGTTTGTCTTGGTTTACCTAGACAACATCCTTGTATTCTCCAAATCCATAGAAGAGCACATAAAACATTGTCAGAAGAATGAAGCAAGCATGGTGAGTGATGGTAGAAGCAAACAGAAGTAGTAATGTGTACGGACGTCGGGAGGAGAGTTCACTGAAAGCTGGGAGTTAGTCGGAGAGCGAGAATTAGCACGTTGGAGCAGAGGCAGGACAGATTGTGGAGGTAGATTGAAGTTTGGTGAAAGAAGACCAAAAGGCAGAAGCGAAGAGTTGATGGATGAGGCAGGATGACAGGAGGAATGAGAGTGACAGAGCGAAGAGATGTGAGGGCTGAGATTGGATGGTGAGGAAAGAATGAGCTATACGCGAGCCGAGCAGGGACACGACGGCAAAGCCGCGGAACCGTAGGTGAACACAATGGAAATGAATGTTCTGGGTTAAACTTTGGAAGGAATGAACGTCCTCTATGTACAACATAACAGGACAAAACACAATGCAACGGCTTCTTCACTAGCCGGATGCGGATGACTCAATGTTACTTAGGTGTTCGGTCACGGTTCGTATAGGACCCTTGGACCGGTTATCTCATCTCTCTAGCGAGAGATGTCCTAGACCTCTTCTTGGTCTATCCGTGGCCCTTTTGGATCAAGAATCGAGATCAGAGGCCAAATATTTCCGACACTCTCCTTGAATTTGACTCGATCTTGTAAGGTTTGGTCCCACCTAGGACCTGCAAGGGCACTTGCTGTTCATGGGTGTGGTCCCTGGGAGGTGTCCTTGTAGCAGTCACAAACAAGCCGAATTCGAATGGATGCCATAACTCGGCAGTGTTGCAGCCTTGATGGTTCGTGGACTGGTGGTGGAACAGGGCAGTGGCATGCATGAAGCAGGCCTTTCCACATTTTGCTAAGGGTGCATTTTCATTTCCGGATGAGAGGATGGAAGATGGGAGTAGCAATGCTAAGGAGTGCAATCCGAATTTCTCGCTCCACAAAAGGCACCAGCGTGGAGTGGAAGTTTAAAGGGAAGCATCCTCATCCATTATAAAAAGGGTAGTGTTGAAGGGTGTAGGAGATTGGAACGCCTTTGATATAGTAGAGGTTGAACAGGTTGCAGAAGTCTTGCGACCACTATAGAATGTTGGTAGCTCCACTTGCTGTGAGTGGCAGCTCCTCACATTGAGTGAGGAAGTACCGAGGAAAGGAGGAGAATTTGTTTGGCCCATAAATACAGGTAGTCGTGTTGATAAGAGGCCCTTCAGCTGGGAGAGGAGATCTTCTGGCGGTGAGAGTCATTGTATCCGGATCTGGATGCAGTGTCTTCCATAACAAGTGAGGGTGTAGAGCTCTGCCTCGTGGAGGAGGCAGAGAGTTGTGTGAGTGAGGGAGAGATGATGGTGAAAGCTGAAGATTGTGGCAGAGGATGCACTGAGCACAGGGATGGAACCACGTGTACTGCTGAAAGGTTCGGCTCGGACACAGGTCATCACGAGATTGGCGATACGACCGGGTAAATCTTTTTGCCGAGCTGAAGATGATGATGTCAGATGAACGGCAGATGAAAGAGTAGGTGCAGGGGCAAAACCACGTGCACTACGGAGTAGAAGAGTAGAATGGGGCAAGGGGAAGGCGGGAGCCGACGCGCCGTGAGAAATCTGCTGTTGGCGTGGGTGCTGGCTACTGCAAAGCGGGCAGCTAGCTCATGCAGATCTTTTTTTCTGGTGGCAGATGCAGAAGAAGCTGATGATGAAGGTGGAAGCTGTTGAGAGAATGTGGGTACAGGGGTGAAACCACGTGCGCTGCTGATGTTAGAGGAGTAGGATGCGGCAAGGAGAAGGTGAAAGCCAACGCACCGCGAGAAACCTGCTGCCGGTGTGGGTGCTAACCGCTGCGAGATTGACAGCTCGTTCGTGCAGTTCCTTGTGTTGGCCGCTGATGCTGATGATTGTTCATGTTGAGGTGGAGGCAGATTATGACGGATATTGGGCATAGGGGCGAGCCGTGTGCGCTGCAGAAGTTTCGGCGTGGATGCAGGTTGTCATAAGAAGAGCAATTCGCCTAGACGGATCCTTGTGCCAAGCACAGAATGATGAGGAAGTGGCGGAATGAAGAGGAACTGGGCGCAGGGGCGAAACCACATGCGCTGGGATTGATAAAAGGATGATGATGATGAAGACGGAGATGATGAGGTGGATGAGGCGAATGGTTGAAGCAAGGAGGAGGGTGCAAAAGATGTGGAAGCCAATGAAGCAGACGTGCGATGGATAAAAGAAATGGGAAATACCAGAGCTAGACCTGATAAAGAGGAAGGCAACAGACCGAGGAGGAGAAGATGATGAGGAAGAAGAACGTGTGGAGAGGGGCTGATGTAGTAGGAAGATCCTCTGATCTCAGGAGAGTGGCGGCTTGTGCTCCTAGTTGGCACGCAACCGACGCGCAGGAAGACTGGTGGTGTCCGATATCCTGACAACAAGGGGAAAGTGGCTGCAACGAGAATCGTCCAAGAGAAGCAGAGATGCCCGCTGATGTCAGGAGAGTGACGGCTTGTTCCCCGATTGGCTCAACAAGTAGAAAGACTGGTGGTGTCCGATGTCCCTACAGCAGACAGAGCTCTGCTGTTGCTGAGGACAAGGAAGGGGGATACGATAAGGCAGCTTGAGGAGATGATGTAGAGCACAGGAGGAGGATACAGCGGACGATGATGATGATGCTGAGGAGGTTGATGGAACAGACTGGAGTGGATGCAGTGGATGAAGGAGGATAGGATGGAGAAGGGGCTGCGAGAGGCAGAAGCGGCGACTAGGATGTGATCGTACCACGCAGTCACTGAAGTTGTCAGGAGTAGTGATGAGAGGAGTAGGCAGGCGAAATATGTAGAAAGAGCATTTAAGTGAAGATTAATGCAGGCAAATAGAGAAGGAATGGCGGCAGGAAGCTTGGACGAAGATGGTTGCAGAAGGCGGCTTGAGAGCAGCTTGTGGCTTTTGGCGCCAGAGAGGTACCAGACATTGCCACGGGTGTGGAACTGGATGCAGGGCTTAGTCACAGCAACAAGGAGCCACCAAAGTTTGAGGTGCGGTCGCTACAATACTGCTGACGTCAGCTGCAGAGGGAGCGGGAGAAGTGCAGGCAAGCAGGAGCGGCGGAGACCAGTTGCACACAATTTGCCATGTGTGGGTGAATGCTCGCAGGGAGAATCGAGGTCTGGTCGACGTTGCTGATGCGGTGGTGGAAGACAAGTCAGAATGAGGGGAGTGGTGTAGGAGGCGGCAGACAATGGCCGAGAAAGTGTGGCCAGTAGGGGACGACCCTGATGATGAGGAAGCAATGACGTGATCAGGTGAAACCAGGTGATGTCACCGGGGGCTCTAATACCATGTCAGAAGAACGAAGCAAGCAGGATGAGTTTGATGGTAGAAGAAAACAGAAGCAGTGATGTGCGTAGATGTCAGGAGGAGAGTTCACGGAAGCTTGGAGTTAGTCAGAGAGCAAGAATTAGCAAGTTGGAGCGGAGGCAGGGCACAGTATGGAGGTAGACTGTAGTTTGGTGAGAGAAGACCCAAAGGCAGAAGCGAGGAGTTGATGGACGAGGCGAGATGATAGGAGGAGCGAGAGTGACAGAGCGAAAGAGATGCGAGGGCTGAGACTGGATGGCGAGGAAAGAATGAGCAATACGCGAACAGAGCGGGGACACGGCAGCAAAGCCGCGGAACCGAAGGCAAACAGAATGGGAATGACTGTTCTAGGTTAAACTTAGGATAAAATGTACGTCCTCCATATATATAACAGAACAGGACAAAACACAATGCAACGACGTCTTTGGTAGCCGGACGCGAGTGACTCAATGTCACTTAGGTGGTTGGTCACGGTTTGTATAGGGCTGTTGGACCGGTTATTTCATCTCTCTAGCGAGAGATGTCCTGGACCTCTTCTTGGTTTATTTGTGGCCCTTTTGGAGCAAGAATCGAGCTCAGAGGCCAAATATTTCTGACAAACATCTACGCAAATTCCTCACGTTCCTTCGAGAACAAAATTTCTATTCAAAAGTGAGCAAGTGCAAGTTTGTTAGAAAATCGTAGACTCTGACAAGAGTTATTTCCATTTTCTCATTAACGGTTCAGGTCCAAGACCAAACCACCTTGACCTAATGGCTCTCCGATCAACTTGATCGTTGAGTCCCATTCGACAAGTCATCCCCTAATAACGTGACACATGTCACCCGCATCCGGCTAGCAGAAAGAAGCCATTGCTGTAATTTTTTGTCCTGCTCTGCTGTATGTTACCGAGGATGTTCATTCATGCGAGTTTAACCAGAACATCTCGTTCCATCCTGTTCACCTTTGGTTCCGCGGCTTCATCGCCGTGTCCTCGCTCTGCTTGCTCCTCGCTCACTCCGCCTTCTCCAACCATTCTCAGCTCGCAACTCTTTGCTCCGTCACCCTTGATCCTTCACTCAGCACACATCAATCCTTCACCCGCTTCGCAGTTTTTTTCTCTCACCGGCTCATGTCTACCTCACATCTTCGGTTTCTTGCCTCTCTTCAAGCTCTGCCACTAACTCCTCGGGACTGCTCACGTATTTCTGCTTCCATCATTCCGTTGACGTGCTTATGCATGTCCCATTGCTTCAGCTTGCTTCTGCTATTACCGTATCTGCTCATTTCATTCTTCTCACATGGTATCAGAGCCTCAGGCACCAACACCTGGTGCCCCGGGACCCATTCATTGCTTCGTTGTCGCAATCGCTTTACTCCTCTATCCAGCATTCATCTGCCACCGCCACCGCCACCTCGTGCCTCTCAGCTTCGTCAGCAGCTGACATCAGCAGCTCCTCTTGGTTTGCTCCTTACGCTGGAGTGACGACTCGTTATCCTGATCAAATCCTATACCCATTTCATGCCCGTGGCCAACGATCGGTGACTCGTCGACAACAGGCGCAAGCAGCTCTCGAGCCGCCGCCTGTTGTCATCTTCTTGGAAGCTTCCTACCGCCCGCTACCTGTCGCCTCTCGTTATTCAGCCGCCACAAGGACTTTCATCTTCCTCATCTGCTTCATCTGCCTCATCTGCTCCGGCTAACCCATCACATCAGCCTCATTGCTGTCATCTTCTCGAGCCGCACTCTCACAGCACCTCTTTGCATCGTCAGTGGGAGAAGATTGCCATCCGCCATTAGGACATCGGACACCACTAGTCTTCCTGCTCACGCTTCGAGCCAACTGGGGAACAAGCTGTCACTCTCCTGACATCCACGGACCAGCGTCACTGCTCACGGCATGACTTCCTCTGCTGTGGCCAACTTCCTCTCACTGCCAGGACATCGAACACCACCAGTCTTCCTGCTCCCGCTTTGAGCCAACTGGAGAACAAGCCGCGACTCTCCTGAAAGCAGAGCAGTTGCTTGCCTTGCTTGCACCCACTTCCACCTTTCTCGCTGCTTCATCCGCCATCCATCATTGTTCCTTCTTCATCAACGTCAACCTCTTAGTCATCAGCCTCCGCACATCCTCTTCATCATCTGTCAGTATTCACCATCTCCTCCAGCCTATCTTTGCATCCTCGTCATCATGAGCATCGCTGCACAGCGCACGTGGTTTCGCCCCTACGCCCATTCTGCCATCAGTCGCTCCTCCACCATCATCCGCTTATGGCATCTGCTTGGCACAAGAATTCACCCGGTCGCATCGCCATTTTTGCGACGAACCTTCCGCAGCGCACGCGGCTCGCCCCTGCGCCCATATTTTGTTATCATCCACCTGTGCCTCATCATCAGCCAGCTTCAGCATGTATGGCCAGCACACGGACTTGTACGAGCTAGCTGCCATCTTCGCAGCAGCCTGCACCCACGCCGGCAGCTGATTTTTTGCGGCGCGTTGGTAATTGCCTTCCCCTTGCCGCATTCTACTCCCCTATTGCGCAGCGCACGTGTTTTTGCCCCTGTGCCCACTCCGTCATCATCTGTTCCTTCGCTTCCAGTACCGCTCTGCGCTCGGTACAATGATCCGCTTGGTCGCATCGCCTGTTTTGCGACGACCTGCACCCACGCCGACACATCCGCAGCGCACGCAGCTCGCCCCTGCATCCAATTTTTTATCGACCATGAATCCGCCATCGTCTCATCATCAGCTTCATCCATCTCGCAGCAGTTTGTATCCTCACCAGCCACATACTTCTTCACCGCATTGTTCCATCCTTGAGAGTTCAACAATGGCCAGCCCCTGGCAGGACTGCCCAACTCTCGATGAAGATGGGAGAAACATCGAGAGGTGGTCTCACGCACTACTGACAATCACCAGCACCATCTTCATCAACGAATATCGCGTGTCAGACTTCCTCCTTGGTGCTTATGAGCATCAACACACTCCTCGGCAGTCTCCGCATCTCTATCACGCAACCTTCCTACTGATCTGGGGGCACCTCTTCAACCTCGTCGACGTGCCCTTCCACCATCTGCAGGAAAATGCAAGAAATGGACCAGAACTCTGGTTCAGTGTGCAACAAGAGGCATGGAAGCGACGGTGGATCACCCTTACATACCGAGACAATCCTGACTTTTCCTCTCTTCCCAAGGAGCTCAACACCAGACCTTACCTAAAAATTGACTTGGTGGCCCCAGAAGAAGAAGAAGAGGTGGAAGAGCCAGTCGAAGAAGGGTCCACAGCACCTTCTCTTGCACCTGCGGAAGCTTCCCAAGGACATGCTGCTGAGATTGTCTACAAGTAAGAAAGCAACATCCAGGAGTGGCAAACACAAGTCTACACTCTTCTCTGTCCAGAGCTCATTGGTGGATTTGCAACCACAAATGCCCTCCTTGGGAGACCCAAGTATCTTGGCAAACGATGCTCCCCTGCAAAGATGGCTAGGAAGCCGAACAATCTCAACTGAGGACTCAGAACCTAGCTTTAATACATCATGAGTCAAGGCCTCCATCAAGGTCAAGGTCTCAAGGTCAAGGTCCTTCAAGGTCTCCACTCATCCACATGACCTTGAAGCCATGTGGAAGGGTATCCTCAAACATTGCAATGGCCAAGTTCCTGCTAGTTGGGAGAAGTATTACTCCTCACTCTTGTCAGAATCAAGGGGTCAGATGGAAAATTACGGACTCCGACATGAGTTATTTCCATTTTCTAAATAATGGTCCAGGTCCAAGACCGAAACACCTTGGCCTAATGAGTCTCCGATCAACTTGACCGTTGAGTCCCATTCATCAAGTCATCCCCTTATAACGTGACACATGTCACCCGCGTCCGGCTAGTGGAAAGAAGCGGTTGCTGTAATTGTTTGTCCTATTCTGCTGTATATTACTGAGGATGTTCATTCCCTTGAGTTTAAGCAGAACAGCTCTTTTCATCCTGTTCCCCTTTGGTTCCGCAGCTTCACCACCGTGTCCTTGCTGTGCTCGCTCCTCGCTCACTCCGCCTTCGCCAGCCATTCTCAGCTCGCAGCTCTTTGCTCCGTCACCCTTGATCCTTTGCTCAGCACGCATCAACCCTTCACCCGCTTTGCTGTTGTTTTCTCTCACTGGCTCCTGTCGACCTTGCATCTTTGGTTTCTCGCCTGTCTTCAAGCTCTGCCACTAACTCCTCGGGACAACTCACGCCTTTCTGCTTCCATCATTCCCTTGATGTGCTTGTGCATGTCCCGTTGCTTCTGCCTGCTTCTGCTATTATCGTCTCCGCTCATTGCATTTTTATGACAAAGTTTGCACAAGATGAGCTTGAATACCTTGGACACATCGTCGGCAAGGATGGTATTCATGTCGACCCACAAAAGGTCCAAGCCGTGGTGGAGTGACCACGCCGAGAAAATATTGGTCGGTCTTTCCTCGGCCTTGCAAACTACTTTCGACGGTTTATGAACCGTATTCGACCGTGGTAGCACCGGTAACCAGGCTCACACAAAAAGACGTGCGTTGGGAATGGACATCTGATTGCAAGAATGCCTTTCACAAATTCAAAGAGCTATTATCCACAGCGCCCGTCCTTGCTCTTTCGGATCCATCGCAACCGTGGAAGGTTCAATGTGATGCGTCGGTAGTAGGACTCGGAGCTATCCTCATGCAGAACGGTCATCCAGTTGCGTATGAGAGCAAGAAGCTCATCACCGCGGAAATGCGGTACATGACTAGGGATCAAGAGCTCCTTGCGGTAGTACACACTTTCAAGATGTGGCATTGCTACCTCAAGGATGCTGAAGGGGATGTGACGGTCGTGACCGACCATTACCCTTTGGTATTTTTCTAAACGCAACAGAACCTGTCAAGACGACAGGCGCGTTGGAGCGAATACCTGCGCAGATTCTCGTTCACATGGGAATATCGGCCAGGACGCATCAACTTGGCCGATTCACTAAGCCGACAACCTGTGGAAATTAAAGCAACCACCAAGGTTAGTGGGAGTTTTATGGCCATTGCAATAGCAATAGTACAAACACCAGAATCCCTGCACCTCTGCGGCAACCACCTTGAGAGATTATCCACTATAACGGTTTTGTAAAGAGGATCCAAATGGGATACTCTATGGATTTGTGGTTTCAAGACTCTCGAAATCTGGACAAGTACGGATTCGTGGAGGTTGTAGGAATCTTCTGGCACAAAGAACAAGTTGTTGTGCCAAACTCGGGAGACCTTGGAGCGAAGATTATTTCCCAGTTCCACGACCCACTGGTCGTAGGTCGTGTGGGACCTCGAAAAACTGGACAAGCACTCTCGGACCACTATTGGTGGCCAGGATGGAGTGTCGATGTCCGTAAGTATTGTATGACATGCGACCCATGTCTACGGAACAAGGCTAGTAACAAAAAGTCTACTAGACTCCTCCAACAGCTTCCCATTCATGGGACTCCATAGGAGTGCATCAGCATGGACTTCATTACTGGTCTTCCAGACACGGCCTGTGGCCATGATGCAATACTAGTGCTTGTGGATCTTTTGACGAAAATGCCACACTTCATTCCTACAACCGCTGATGTGAACACAGAGGAGACCGCTCATCTCTTGTTTCAGGGTGTCGTAAAGTACCACGGCTTGCCGTTGCGCATCATCTCCGATCACATTCTGGAGCACATGCTCCATATGTACGTGAGCCCTACAATGAATGACTGGGACAAATTCCTAGCACCGGCAGAGTTTGCAGTGAACAACTCGGTGAACGAGTCCACACGGTTCACACCGTTTGTGTAGAACAATGGGCGACATCCAGTGGTGTCCTACTCCTTAGTGAAGAGTGGAAGTATAGGAAGACAGGTTCCTTCTGCTCAAGCCTTTGCCGAGCACATAAACTCCTTATGACAGGAGGCGAAGGGTCACCTTCAAGCTGCTTGGTAACGACAGAAGGCATATGCAGACAAAAGGCACCGTGAGGTCTCATTTGACATTGATGACAAAGTACTG
Organism: Penium margaritaceum; assembly: GCA_023375785.1. Classification (NCBI taxonomy): domain Eukaryota; kingdom Viridiplantae; phylum Streptophyta; class Zygnematophyceae; order Desmidiales; family Peniaceae; genus Penium; species Penium margaritaceum. The sequence goes on from SZWC01006153.1 coordinate 24,413, forward strand.
CTCAGTACTAAGAACCTTCGGCTGAAGTCGCCGGGAGCACAAAAAATTCTACCGAAGTGGATTGGGCCATTTCCCAAAGTTGCACGCATCGGGCCAGTGGCATACCAATTGCTGGTTCCGCCGAGTACGAAGATACATGACGTGTTTCATGTGATTTTGCTGGCTCCATACACGGCAAAGGAAACCGTTCAGCCACCACCGACAGTCCTTGCTACCAATGGCCAATTCGAGGTTCTTCGTCTACTCCAGCATTGAGAGCGTACACTCCAGTCGCGGGTAGTTAGGGAATACCTTGTTCGTTGGTCCAGTTGTGGACCTGAACATAACTCATGGGAGCCTGAATCTCGGTTGCCCACAGGGGTGGTCAATGAGTATTGGAGTGAGTTGGCAGCTCACAGAGATCAACGCGTGGCAGGGAGCACCACCTGAATGCGGAAAAAGTGAGTAACATTCCCGCAGGGCAGCATTCATGGAATGCGACCATAGGAGGTTGGGGACGCCCAACATGGTTGTCGCGCGGACGCTCCAGCCTAAAGGAGAGAGGCCGCTAACCGTACTGACCGACAAGCTATAGCTTAGGTCCAAGTGCAGTGCACGTGTTCATGTTTAGTTGGTGACTGAAATTATCAATTGTCTTTCACAATGTTGACATCTCACTGTCTGGTACTCCTACTCGTTGGACATGAACCGGGACGGTTCATAATAAGTGGTGAGGAATGTAGCAGGAGGGCCGGCTCGGCCCTCCCACCTTGTAGTAGCGAGGGGGTGGTTGGCAACCACCCCTCGCTATTACGAGGTCTGGTCAGTGGCCAGCCACGCGTTGGCCACCGGCCGGCTGGGTGACCGGCGGCCGGTCAGATGACCGGCCGGCCACCCACCGGCAAGCCACCAGCCGCCGATTGAGCTGGTGGCTCGATCAGAGGCTGAGAGGCCACGAGGGCCTTGAGGGCGAGGCTCGTGGCCTCATGCCCTTGTCCTCGCTTGTCCTCCTTGCCAGCGAGAGCGAGCGAGGACGAGGGATTGGCGCGAGCGAGAGAGATGCAAGAAAAAAGGAAATTGTCGGTGAAAATTTGTCCATCGTGCCTCGCACGCGACGATTTTGTGCCGACACACCAAAACCAAAACTTTAGTTTGTTTAGGATGAATTGCGAGTTTTGAAACTGGCAAAGTTGTGCAAACTGAGGAGTTCGAGGTAACACACCCCCTCGTTTGGGACCCAAAACGAGGGGGTGAGGTAAATATGAAAATGGGCCTCCAAAGACTTGAAATATTCAAGTCTCCCTGCACGGGTTGTTGATGACGATTGCCCCCAGAATGAAACAGAGGGGAAAACCCCTCGAGCAAGCTCTGGACGCCATTCAGCAAACTCAAATGATGACCTAAGTATAGGAGCTGGAGACATAGCCGTTACATCATCACTGCAGGTGATTAATCTGGAGTAGGGCTCTCGGGTGCAAAATTGTGATGCATCATGGAGCACACAGTTGTGGCAACACCATCAAGCTGTCAAGTGGTGGCCACGACACCAACAGCAGTCTCATGGGGAGCTTGACTGTAGTGGTACTTTATACTCCTGCATTCTGGGATGGGACACACATTCATGGGAGTGCGCGCTGTCAGAATTATGAAAACAAAGTCAACACTGACGGAATCCCTCGGAAGAATCCGAGCTCTCAATAAGGTTCATGTTCCACACCGAGCCAACACGAACCACCTCGCCAACGGATCGTCGGTCATGATCGAGGAACCAGAGGCGAGCCGCCCCTAAAACCTGCGACCACGTTGCAACCGCGTCCGGCTGGCGAAAAGAAGCCATTGCTTTGCTTTTTTCTTGTTCTGCTGTATTTTGCCGAGGATGTTCATTCCCTCGCGGTTAACCAGAGCATTCTTCTTCGCTCTGTTCCCTTTTGGTTCCGCAACTTTGCCACCGTGTTTTCGCCCTGCTCGTCTTTCGCTCATCCTTCCTTGCTACCCAATCCAAGCCCCTCGCTTCACTTCGCTCTCACTTCGCTTGCACTTAGTGCTCAACTCTTTGCTCCTGATCTCAACCTTTTTTCCAAAATTAAAGGCTGACCTCAGTCCTCTCTCATATTCACTATGCCATCTTCCAATTCCCGCTTTCCGACTAACTCTTAGTTCCTCCCAGCCCCTCTCCGCAACTCTGCTCATCTACCTGCTTTTACACGCTTCTACTACTGCCCATTCCACTGACTCCATTATTCTGACATGGTATCAGAGCATCAGGCAACATTACCTGGTGAGCGCTGACCAAGTCGTCACTTCCTAGGCATCACCACCGCTCCCGCTAGCCGCCCTCGCTTCCAACTGTCGGCGCTACCACCAACGACTTCCTCCTGCCTCCCTGCCAACGCAAGTGCAACGCCGACCAGACTCCCAATCTGCACCTGCTTAGCAAACACAAGAAGCATTGCGTGTCCTGGCCTTCTACGACTCTACTCACTGCATTCTCCGCATTCTCGCTGCTTCCTTCGTACCTGACGACAGCAACATCACACCAACTGCTTCTCAAGCTTTGCTGGCCCTCATCACTGTGACCAAGCCCTGCGTTCATCTTCACGCCCGTGGCAAACGTCTGGTGATTTCCTGTCGTCCAACAGCTGCCAGCAGCTCTCAAGCCGCCTTCTGTCGCCAGTTTTGTCAAAGCTCCCTACTGCTTCTTGCTTTCTTTACTATCATCCTGCCGCTCCTCGGATTCCGCTAACAAATTCTTCTCTGCTGACTCAGCCTGTCTTCCTCCTTTCTATGCTACTCTCATCGCTCTGAAGTGACCTCGCAAAAAGGACACAACCTCGTCTGCCACCTCTTTCTCCCGCAGTGCCTTCAGTCCCTCCTCCTTCTTCAGTCCTCCCAGCACTATTCATCGGCCTCATCTGCATCATTGTTGCCATCATCCTTGTCTACAGCCTCCTCCTTGTTTAATCCGCATAATTTCCTCAAGCCGCTCCTTTGCGTTGCCTTCCTGTTCTTTGCAACAGCAGAAGCAGTGTTTGCCATCAAGATAACGGACACCACAAATTCCGCTGCTCGTCGGTCTCAAGTCAAAACTGGCAGAACAAGCCGCCAATCTCCTGACACCAGAAGACCTTGGCTACATTCTCAACGATTCCGCAAACCTCCTCCTCTTCATCAGTCTCACCATCAGCCGTCTCATCAGCATCTGCAATCTCTAGCCGCGCACGAGGTCTGCCCCTGCACCCAAAATGCCATCATCCTCCACAATTTTCCTCCGCCATCATCAGCAGCTTCAGCATCTGTGGCTGGTACAAGGATCTGCATGTGCCCACTGCCCACCTTGCAGCGGCCTGCACCCAAGCTGGTAGCAGATTTCTCGCGGCGCGTTGGCCCAAGCCTTCCCCTTGCCGCATCTCCCCTCCTCTACTTTCACAGTACATGTGGTTCGCCCTTGTGCCTAGTTCATTACTCCTTTGCAAGCATCTGCTGTCATCATCCTCACCCTTGCACTCAGTGCTCAACTCTTCGTTCCTGTTCTCAACCTTCTTGCCAAACTTAGAGGCTGACCTCAGTCCTCTCTCAAACTCACTAAGCCATCTGCTAATTCTCACTTTCCGACTAACTCTTAGTTCCTCTCAGCCCCTCTCCGCAACTCTGCACATCTACCTGCTTCTACGCGCTTCTGCCGCTACCCATTCCACTAACTCCATTCTTCAGACACATGCATCACATACGCTCATGGTCGATGTGGTTGAGTTTTGCCCATTTGCATGCTTTTAGCTTAGTGAGCCAGGATGCTGATCCCTCGAGACCACACGTCCGGTTTATACCGGCTTGTGAGAAACTGCCTGGAGCTCGCTCGCTCCAGGGTCGGGTTTGATCCCAAGGTGCCGTCCAGGCGCCACATGAAAAGCCTCGCGTGGGTGGCCCGGTCAACTGGCACTTATCACTTCACTCACTCCTTACTCACTCTCTTGTTGTTCTCTCGCTACTCTTACGCAGCGTGAGCTTGCCCCGATCCATGGTGTCGCTCTCACAACCTGCTTAATTGCTTGCTTGTACACCATAGCAATCGCTGCTACCTACTAGTATTAGAGCAAGAGGAAAGCTCTCCTCCTTGTGACAGTCCTAAGGCCTCGTCGGGTCACATCAACGTGGCGGGTGATCCTGCGCAAGCCATTCACGCATTTAGGTCATGGCTCCGACCACTGCAGCAGTACCTACTACAGTAGCTGCACACGGCCACTGCCATTGCAGCCGCACTTCACGCAGTCGCTCGCTCACGTGCTTGGCTGCATTGACGGCTACAGTTCTTCTCCGCCGCATTCCACCTACTCTTGGCCGTGTTGCAGCCACCTCAGCATCACTCCGTGCAGCCGTATCTCACGGGGCTGCCAGCGTGACCTCGGCCATTATTACGACAACAGCGGCCTTCCCCGCTGCTGCACATGTCTGCATCGACCAACCACGTCCATCGCAGCCGCTTTCTTGCAGCTGCGCGTGCGGTGGTCTTACGCAGCAGCAGCAGCAGCATTTGCCACTGTAACACGAGTTCGTTTCGGCCGTTCTGCAGCCACTGCAGCGTTTCTTCCTTTCCAACTGTCCGCGTACGTCTCCACCATGGTAACGACAACATCAGCAGTATTCTCCACAGCTGTTCACATCCGTCTGCTTCGGCCGTGTTGCAGTCACAACAGCGGTGTCTCCTCCCATTGCTCGCGCACATCTCCACCGTGGTTGTGGCAATGGCAACAGCAGCAACATTATTTGCTGCCGTCCAAACCCGTCCGCCTTGGCCGTGCTACGGAAACAACCGCAGTACAATCACACTCTGTTGCCGACCTCACTTCCGTGTGGTTGCCTTGCAAGGCAGCGTGCTACTCAGCGAGGTGGCGTCTCCTCTTGACACGGAGTCCATCCCAACTTTGTCCACGGCCGCGCATGAGCGTGACCGCATCGACTACGAAATCGCGTACTATGAGGAGAGGATGTAGCAAAAGGTATGGTTGAGGGTTTGCTGTAGTAGTCCTGGGTATTACACCGGTGAGAGCTACGACCCTGCATAATACGATGAGTGGGTGGACGCCAGGGACTACGCGGCACACTGTCATTCAGCCACGGACGATTCTCCGACGGCGTAGAATGCACCCCCCACGGGGCCACCGCGTGATCATCAAACTCTTCAATCTCCGGTAAGCCCTCCCGTTGCCCATAAAACTCATCAGCAGCGTCGACGTGCGCCCCTCACGGAGCAACACCACCCTCTACAGCAGCAGCACCCAGAGCATCTGCATCACGTCGAGCAGCCTCCCCAGCTGCCTCCGTCGCAGAGTCAACTACCTCTCCATCTCCTGATATCTTGACTGCTCTACAGGCTGCTTTTGTTTCTAGTGCTGCTGTTGCCTCTACCTTTGCTGCCACTACACGCGCTGCACGTGCACCTGCCAGCACCACTGCTAGGAGAGCAATTGAGACATACATAGCAGTAGCAGTTGACCAGGGTCCCTTGGCAGCTGCTGTTGTCAACGCTGTTACTCAGATTACAGCCGCAGCAGACGTAGTAGCATTAGCATTAGGTGCAATTGCAACAGCACTCGCTAGTGCTGTCACCTCCATCCACGCCTCTGATGTACATGCGTCAGCGCTGCCCTCCTCTCCTTCATCGGCGACTCGTCACATCCAGCTGTTGGTCTCGACGGGTGGTGTCATCTCCACTCTGTCAGCCGCTGTGCTGACAGGCGTAGCCTGCAACATCGTCTCAACGTCTGCCACTGTTACAGTTGTAGCTTCCTTAGCAACGGCTGCTCTCCCACTGTTTTTCTCCCTGCGACGCTGGGCTTGGTGAGCTTGATCTTCCCTATTGCCCCTGTCTTTCCTACACTGCATCTGTGTTGGCGTGTTTGTACATCCATGTCCGTTGCCTTGCGGCTGACTCCTAACATATCCGTCACACATTTCCCACACCCACTGTGGCAGGGGAAACTCTGCTGAAATTTTCTCAACAGAGTCACGTCGCCGTCATCATGCCGGTCAATGGTGACCAATACGCTGCTTTGCAGGCTGAGCAGTAGTACAAGCGCAATGCTCTATAGGCTGCCCTCACCGCATAGCGCACTGCAGAGGAAAATCTGCACACTGAGCAAGCTGACCAGGAGACCTATGCAAATCACATTTCTGACTTGGTCATTAATCGCCTTCAGCCCGCATTGCACAGCACCCCCTCTGCCTCCACTGCCCCTGGCATTGCTGCTGCATTCTCCACCTCACCCGCTTCCACATCCACCATTGCTGGCTAAGCTTCCTCTAACCCTCTCGCAGTCACAATTGCCGCTGGCGCAGCTGCTACCAAAGCACTTGCATCACCAGCGCAGCGCAAGCCTGACTTTGACTCCACGCCACCGCACTTCACCGCAAACCTCACCTTCTATTCTTCTAAGGTCCTCTTCAGTGCTTGGGCATAGAGGGAGCAGCTCTAGGAATACTACCATGAGCCCAATCCCTCTACCACTCCTCCCTTTGTCCCTCTTGAGTCCGAGTCTCCACGTGCTGTATGTGCACTCATTTGTGCCAGGCCCGACAATCTCACTGACGAGATCGGGTCCTACAATGCCGAGACTACACGCCGCACACCTGCTGACCTGGTTGGCGCTTACGCACTGATCAAACGTTGCACAACGGTGACTGGGCATGTAGTCCAGAGCATCCTCACGGTCCAGTTCAACACGTTGTCTATGCGTGTTGATGAGACTGCCGACGCCTATTGGGCTCGCAAAGTGCGTTTGCCATGTGAACTTGGCAAAGCCGTACCTGGACAGCTCACTGCTGTTCTCTCCATCGTCAACAGCCTCATCCCCGAACTCAGTGACATCTCCCGGGAGGTGAAGGCCACCGAGCTTGAACGCATGGCCACTATCCATACTCCTACAGATGCACTGCCAGTCATCGGTGCCTTGTGGGAGTTCACCTCCCAGTGCCTGACAGAGTGGTGGAACTTGCTGCAAAACAAACGCATTCATTGAGTAGTGGTTGCAGCAGCCACCACTGCACTCCCTTATTCATCCTCCTCTGCTTCTGCCTCATCTTCCACCACGACCTCACCCACGACAGCTACCTCCCTTGCTTCCCAGAGGAGTGATGGGGGTAAGGGCCGTGGTAAAGGCAAAGGCAGGGACGGGGCTTCTGGTGCTGGTGGACAAGGGGGGCGTAGCAAAGGATGCAGTTTTGACAGCGTTGTATCTTCTTCTCCCTCCTCCAGCACCGTCACATGCTGGAACTGTGGTGCCATGGGCCACGCTGCGCCCAAGTTCCCAGCACCTCCTGATGATGCATGCCTTGCATCAGCCATGCATGTGTACTGGGCACGCTCGTCAGGCACTGGTGGTGGTTCCTCTCGCTCCTCCACCTCCACTGTCACCTCCTGCCGCCCTTCACCCCTTTCTTCAACTGCTACTGCCTATAGCTTCGCTATGGCATCCCTGCCTCCTCCCTCTCCCTGGGGCTGGCCTCCAAGGTTTGGCAGCCCAGTCTACTTCAGACCCCTTTTCGGGTCCAATTCTCCTCCACCATGGGAATTGTCCACCTACGCTTCCCGGTGCCCCTCCTCTGGCGTCGTCATCACTCCTGACCCATCAGGCAACGAGCGCCAGCTGGACTCCATCCTCTCTCATGCCGTCAACCAGAGACACCTCCGTGATCAGGGAGGTGAGAGTGTGTGTTCGATGGAGGGACCGCTTGCGTGTGCTGTTGATGAGTCACTCCGTGGTTCGTTGTCCAGTCATGTTCAAGGATGTTCCCCAGTTGATGTTCCCTGGATTGAACAGTGGCAGTCTTACAGCTTGCCCCGTTGCCTTGCTGCCTGTGGTCAACACCTTCCTCACTGCTCTGTCATTGCCGCTGTGAGTCGTGACCCTGCGTCTGTTCTTGTCGGGTGGCTTTTGGATCCTTGATTCCGAAGCCACCCACCACATGACCTCCTATCGTTCCTCGTTCATTTCCCTGGGTCTTGTCGGATCTGTGCGCTTTGTCCGCACCGGTTCTGGCCAGCTCTTGCCAGTCCAGGGTGTTGGGACTATTTGTTTTGTTGGCCCTGGGGGGAACTCTTTCTGCCAGACGTGTTGTACATGCCTGCTCTTGAGCCGGGTCTCCTCTCTGTTACGACTCTCGATGACCAGGGCATGGACTTCTCCTCCAGCCAAGGCGTTGCCTCTGTGTTGCACCGCACCACTGGCCATGTCCTGCTACGTGGCACTCGCTGTGACCGCCTGTACCGCGTACCCTCATTTGCCCCTCATCCTGCTGTTGACATGGTGTGCCCCTTGCCATGAGTGCCGTTGATCGTACGCTCTGGTTTGACCACTGGGGAGTGATCAAACACCTAATCTGACTATAGATTTGGATTTCTTGGATTTTTCCATGCAATTTCGAGCTTTGAATTGCTCGATTTGAGTGAGTATTCAGAAAGTTAGCCTGGCCCGAGGTTCGGGTATTGGGCGGGTGGAATCTGGTACCTGCCATGGGTGGCGGGATAATCCACCACCAGTGATCTGAGTTCGTCTCCAACGACCCCCGAATGCACCAGGACCATAAAGGAAGTAACCAGAAGACTCTCCTTGACCAGGGTGAACTTCTCTTTGACTTCTGGGCGAGGTAAGGCGCTTCGACCGGTCATCGTCGAAGCGCCTCCCGTTGCCTAGCGTGCAAGGCAAGGTGGGCGGCTCCACCAAGGGTTACTTTGACGGCCGTAGCAGGGGCTCTACTGCTCCGATTTGGGCGTGCTTGGATGCGTTGGAAATCTTAGATCACAGGCTATAAGGATCTGATGTAATCTCACTGTGCTAAGTAGCAGAAATTTGTTTCAATTCAGATCTATTGAATACGACGTGTTCTGTCCACTCACATATGTGATCCTTGTGCTCACACTCTTCACCATTGGTGTCCCTTGGCTGCTCCAAACACTGGTAGCGTATATCAGCAAGAGCTAGGCATCCTTGAGGGTGCCTCCACACCCAGTAGTGCCAAAAAAGGGTTATGGGCCCATGTGCCTAGAAGGACCCTAGCTCTATAACATCACGCAACCGCCGCGCGCCATGGCACCGACCGAGCAAGAGAGCATCGGCGTCTCGAAGTTTGATGGACTTGGCTTCCACTTGTGGAGGTGGGAGTTTGAGGTCTTCCTCGATGACACGGGCCTGCATGAGCTGGTCAGTGGTAAAGAAACGGCCCCTCTGGATACCGGGATGCCGGAGGAAGTGGAAGCGTACAAGAAGTGCAACAAGAAGGTGCTTGCTTTGTTGGTGTATGCGCTTGCTCCGACGCAGCGCTCCCTCATTCAATGATGCACGGAGGCCGCAGAGGCCTGGAAGAAACTCTGCACCATCCAGCAGTCCACCAACCTTGCTAACCAGCTCTTCGTCTTCAAGAGGCTCATCACCCTCCGAGCTAAAGAAGGCGACGACATCATGGAGATCCTGCAGCAGATCGAGTCCCTTACTGCCAAGTGCATAGCCACCGGATGGAAGGTCGACCCTCAGCTGTAAGCCATGATCCTCCTCCTGGCCTTGCTAGACAGTTGGAGTCCCATGATCACCGTCGTAGGCGGATGGTCCGCCGATGAGCTGAAGTACCCGAAGGTGGCTGAGTACGTCCACAATGAATGGATGCAGCGTGGTGGGAGAGAGAGTAGGGCAACATCAAGTTCTGCCTATGCCGTCCGCCCTCAAGGTGGAGGGGAAGGCAAGAAGGGGAAGGGTGCAAATCAGGGCACCAAGAAAGGTGACACGAAGGGGGAGTGCTACAACTGTGGCAAAGAGGGCCACTACGTACGCAACTGCACCAACAAAAAGTTGGACCAGTCCGGGAAGGGCAGGAAGAAGGACACCCAAGCCATGATGGCCAGGGATTCTACCGACTTGACGGATCCGGACGTCACGGTGATTGACTCCGGATCAGGCCGCCACACGCAATGCAACCGGGCGGCATTCGTCACCTACAGTGCCACTGAACGGCGCATGACAGTCGCCAACGGCAAAACGGAGTTGGCCGTGGGCGAAGGCAATGTTCGCATCGAGTCAGTGGTGAACGGGAAATTTCAGAAGAATGCAGGGATGAGAACAGCAGTAGCAGAAGCAGGCAGAAGCATCGGAACATGCATGAGTGCGTCAGCAAAGTGACTTCAGCGAGAGCTGTCCCGAGGAGTTAGTCGCAAAGCTTGGTAGAGGCCGAGACGTCAGGAAGTCGAGGTAGACGAGCTGATGAGAGAAAGTGCAAGCGAGATGAGTGCAGGATGGCTGAGTGAGAGAGCTGAGTGAAGGAGCGAGAGCGACGGAGCGAAGAGCTGAGAGAGGCTGGCGAAGACAAGATGCGCAAGGTGCGTGCAGAGCAAAGACACAGCGGTGAAGCCGCGGAACCAAAGGGGAACAGGATGAGAAGAACTGTTCTGGTTAAGTTTGGAGGGAATGAACATCCTCCATATGTACCAAGGAACAGAGAAACGAAAGGAGCAACGGCTTCTTCACTAGCCGGACGCGGACGATTCTTTGTCATCTTGGTCGGTAACGGTCCACTGACAACCGCTGGACCAATTGTTTGTTCTCTCTTTTGAGAGATGATCTGGACCTCTTCTTGATTTATCCGGGGCCCTCTCGTAACAAGAAGCAGAGTCAGAGAGCACATATTTCCTACACCCTCCCTGAATCTGACTCTCTTCTTGTGAGATTCGTTTCCTCTTTGACGTTGCCAGGGCACAAACTGTGCGCGAGTGTAGTCCCTGAGCATTATCCTTGTAGCAATCACGAACCAGTCAAATTCGAGCAGGAGCTACTATTTGACAGTGTTGCAATCTTGGAGGTTCATGGGCTGGTGGATGAATAGGGCATCGCCATGCATGAAGCAGGTCTCTCCACATCTCACTTAGGGTGTACTTGCCTTTGCGAATGAGTGGATGGAAGATGGGGGCTGCAATACTGAGTAGTGCCTCCCGAATTTCTTCTTCCACAAAGGGCACCAATGTGGAGTGGAAGTTTGTAGGGAAGCATCCACCTCCTTTGTAGAGAGGGTAGTGTTGAAGAGTGTAGGAGATTGGGACGCCCTTGATGTAGCAGAGGTGAAAAAGATTGCAGAAATCTTGCGACCACTGCAAAATGTTTGTCGCTCCTCTGGTAGTGAGGGTTAGATTCTTACATTGTGTAAGAAAGTGGCGAGGGAAGGATGAGAAGTTGAGTGTGTCAGAATGAAATACAAGCATCACAAGGCACAACCCAGGACCTACGAGACGGATAGTTTGGGGCCACAACAAGAAAATATCCGAGACACCCCTTTGTCAGTGAGCTCCACATATTCCCGTGGCAAGCAGTTCAAATCCTCATCTCGGCATGATACCGTGGTCGGCCACGACAGCCATGAGCGCCAATGAAATCCACCTGCCGGTCGTTACTCTCCCGCCAATGGCCAACGCGCCCGTACGACAACGACTACCGGCGGGACTACGGTGGCGCCAACGTGGTCTACGCAGTTTGGTCCTCGCTACAAACCAACGGTCGATTCCAGCACGAGGGGAGGCCCGTACAACGAACAGAACCCCTCACCCCTGGTGTGGAGCCGCTCCGCTTCCCTATGTCCAAGCAAGACAACGATCCGCCTTCGGCGGCATCTCTCGTATCGCCCACCATAGTTGGTGGTGCGCCTAGGCTAGTGAAGGTAGACTACTTAATCCTCAGTTCCTGTCCTTGCATTCTTTACCAGTTAATGGTCATTCAGTGTACTCTTCTCTTTCGGCCCGGGCTATGGCCCTGCCACCACTCGGCCTGTGACCATGGCCCGCTGCCATGGCACAGTGCCACCTCTCCTCATCATTGCCGCTGCCCTGTTCAGTGTCTTCTTGCAAGGCCCGGGCTTCGCCCTGCCTCCACGCTTTCCAATCATTGCTCTGCCCGCTCCTTCGCGCTGCGGCCTCGCTCATTGCTCGGCCCGCCTCTGGACGCTGTGGCTCTCCTCCTTGCTTATCGCTCATGGACACTCAGATGTATCAAGGCGCCTCGGACCTGGTGGACCGCCGGCCCACGTACTGAGGCTGCGGCAAGTAGACCCCTCCAACCTTTGCGCTGGCAACCTGAGTCTGTGGCATCATCATCATCACCCTCAACTTCATTGTTGGCCCGCGCTTTGTCGCTGCGGCTCTAGCATCTTGCCGGCCCGTGCCTCGGCGCTGCGGCCTTGCGGCCCATGCCTTGGCATTGCCTCCATCAGCTCATCCTTACACGCTCATCATGCTTCAGCTTTCCTAATTGCATCTCTCAGTACTCGTGCATATGCACCGCACCCAGTTCTGTCAGTCTTGCCGCTTCTCCCGCAGCGCTTGTTCCTTGAACCGCACCAAATCTGTTGAGCTCTTGTTCATGCTTGCAGAAGTGCTCCAAATGCATCTCTTGTCATCAGCAGTTTAGTGACATGGTATCAGAGCTCAGCCAAAGAACCTGGATCTGGCCTCTTCCTCTTCCGCACCTCTGACGCCCAAACCGCCGGGCCGAGCCGCGTCTTCGCTTCCCACTCAAAATCAGCCAAACAGCCGACGCCTTCCTCCTCTCTCACCTATAGAGGCAAAAGAGTTGTGTATGGGCACAACTCTGTAGCCACTGCAGATGGGACACCTCTTCATCATGCTGCACCCGCAGCTGACGTCATGATCAACGTCCCGATGTGCCTCTTGTCGCCAGTCACGTCAGCCTCAGCAGCAACAGCAGCAGCAGCAGCAGTCAAACCAGCCATCCTACCTCTCTGGACGCATGGATTTACTCCACATCAAATCAAGCAACAGCAGCATGAACGCCAGCACCATCCTCCTTCCTCTCTGTGGCGCGGCAGTACCACCTGCCCTCTTCACCGCAATCTCCTCTCCAGCACCCTCAGTTCTTCACAAGCCAAACAGCTGCAGCAGTCACTCATCTTCACTTCATTCACTCCTCCAGCCTCTTTGCGATGCAGCAGTACTCCCTGCTCCCTTTATTGCCTCTACGCCTCAGACTACATACCATCCACATAAGCAAAGCAACAACAACAGGATCTGTGCAGCAACTACATAGTGTCAGGAACAACATCAAAGACAGCAACAGCAACAGCAGCAACTTCACAACATCCACAACGAACAACAGCAAGATCCTTCTGGCAGCAGGGGTGTACACCACCCAGTTTTAAGAAAGATTTGACAAAGCAGCTGCAGCAGCACTCACATCAGCACTTGCAGCAGAGACTCTTTTCCAGCCAAAGCAGAAATGTCCGCTGTCTTCCCCTCGGCCTCCCCTTTCTCCACAACTTCACCAAGCCACACAACCAACAGCCCCTTAACAAGCATCTGCAATTGTGGTATGGCACCTCTGTCAATCCATCCACCCCTTCTCCAAAGCGTAACAGAAAGAACTGGCACTCTGACCATCTCTTCATCAACAGCATCAGCAACAACGAAGAAACCCCGCACTCACCTCAATCGATGGATCACTCACTACAGCAGCTCCTGCCATCACGAAAAACGACAACCACGACACCACATCACAACACCAGCTTCTTTCTCCTAGTATCTCAATCAGTCACGAACACTAACCCTCTGCGGATGGACCTCTCGGACAACAAGCATCCTGTCTATCCTTCACCACCTATCCAATGGCACAACGACTACCGTCGTTGTCTTACCACCTCTGCACAGCAGCAAGAACAGCACCTAACCTGTGCCCACTCCTCCGCACCAATCGTCCCTCCCTTGACTCGAAGACCCTCTTTGGCAACACCATCGTCTCAGCTCTCAACCACGTTCCTCTGCAATCTACTTCAAACCAGCTCAACGCCAATCCCCTCCACCTCCATCTCAGTTCCATTCTCGTGGTGCATTGTGCAACCACAATCCCTTGCCGCATCCACTCCCTCTCATCCCACCATCTGCTCCAGCCTTCTCTGCCTACACAACTATCAAATTCTGAGCCTTGTGAGCTTGACGGGGGGTGTCAGAATGCAATACAAGCAAAACAAGGCAAAACCCAGGACCTACGAGACGGATAGTTTGGGGCCACCAAGAAAATACTCGAGACACCCCTTTGTCAGTGAGCTCCGCATATTCCCCTGGCAAGCAGTTCAAATCCTCATCTCGGCATGATACCGTGGTCGGCCACGACAGCCATGAGCACCAACGAAATCCACCTGCTGGCCGTTACTCTCCCGCCAATGGACAACGCGCCCGTATGACAACGACTACCGGCGGGACTACGGTGGCGCCAACGTGGTCTTCGCGGTTCGGTCCTCGCTACAAACCAACGGTCGAGTCCAGCACGAGGGGAGGCCCGTACAATGAACAGAACCCCTCACCCCTGGTGTGGAGCCGCTCCGCTTCCCTATATCCAAGCAAGACAACGATCCGCCTTCGGCGGCATCTCTCGTATCGCCCACCATAGTTGGTGGTGCGCCTAGGCTAGTGAAGGTAGACTACTTAATCCTCAGTTCCTGTCCTTGTATTCTTTACCAGTTAATGGTCATTCGGTGTACTCTTCTCTTTCGGCCCGGGCTATGGCCCTGCCACCACTCGGCCTGTGACCATGGCCCGCTGCCATGGCACAGTGCCACCTCTCCTCATCATTGCCGCTGCCCTGTTCACTGTCTTCTTGCAAGGCCCGGGCTTCGTCCTACCTCCACGCTTTCCAATCATTGCTCTGCCCGCTCCTTTGCGCTGCGGCCTCGCTCATCGCTCGGCCCGCCTCTGGACGCTGTGGCTCTCCTCCTCGCTCATCGCTCATGCACACTCAGATGTATCAAGGCGCCTCGGACCTGGTGGACCGCCGGCCCGCGTACTGACGCTGCGGCAAGTAGACCCCTCCAACCTTTGCGCTGGCAACCTGAGTCTGTGGCATCACCATCATCACCCTAATCTTCATTGTTGGCCCGCATTTCGTCGCTGCAGCTCTAGCATCTTGCCGGCCCGTGCCTCGGCGCTGCTGCCTTGCGGCCCACGCCTCGGCACTGCCTCCATCAGCTCATCCTTACACGCTCATCATGCTTCACCTTTCCTCATTGCATCTCTCAGTGCTCGTGCATGTGCACCGCACCCAGTTCTGTCAGTCTTGCCGCTTCTCCCACAGCGCTTGTTCCTTGAACCGCGCCAAATCTGTTCAGCTCTTTTTCATGCTTGCAGAAGTGCTCCAAATGCATCTCTTGTCATCAGCAGTTTACTGACAGACTGGCCCATAGATGCAGGTGGTGGCGTTGATAAGAGGTCGGGATGCTGGGAGAGGAGGCCTTTTGGCAATGAAGGTCATGGTCAGTGGAGCGGACGATGCAGCTGGGAGGTTCGAGTACATGAAAAGAGGGAGGAAGGATGAGTGATGGAGGAGGGAGGCTGAGCAGCTAAGTAGTTACAGATGGTCTTGGAGCAAATGAATTGACTGGGGGTATTGGAAGGATGTGGAAGGATGATGAGCAATGAGGTGGGCGCAGGGATGAAACCTCGTGTGCAGTGGATGTTGTCGGTGTGGGCGCGGGTTGTCGCAGAGCGGGCGATGCGACCGAGCGGATCCGAGTGCGGAGGCAGAGGATGATGCAGAAGGCGGAGGAGTAATTGATGATTTGAGTGGGCGCAGGGGCGAAACCACGTGCGCTACGGGAAGTTTCGGCGTGGGTGCATGTCGTTGCGCAGCGGGCGGTGCGACCGGGCAGATCCTTGTGTCGACCAAAAGACGATGCAGAAGATGGAGGAGCAATTGATAATTGAGTGGGCGCAGGGGCGAAACCACGTGCGCTGCTGAAATAGGGGGATAAGATGCGGCAAGGGGAAGGCAGGAGCCGACGCGCCGCGAGAAATCTGCTGCCGACATGGGTGCAAGCTGTTGCGAAGTGGGCAGCAAGCTTGTGCAGATCCTTGTGCTGGCGGCAGATGCTGATGATGCGGAGGCTGAAGCTGATGATGATGACGGAGTGGGCGCAGGGGCGAGCCTCGTGCGCTGCGGAAGTTTTTGGCGTGGGCGCAGGTCGTCGCGGAAAAAGGCAACACGACCGGGCGAATCCTTGTGCCGAGCGGAAGAATGATGTGAAGAAATGAGGAGGCGGCTGATGGCTGAGTGGGCGGAGGGGCGAAACCACGTGCGCTGCAAAATGATGCTGATGAAGAGGATTAATACGGAGGCAATGCGGATGATGGTGATGACGCAGAGGTTGAGGGGCAGCAGACAGAGGTGAGATGAAATGAGCGGTTGATGGGGCTGAAGAGGCTGGAGCGAAAGGCGATAAGAAGAGCTGAACGCACGGGATGGAGATGAGGATGGAGTGAAGAGAGCTGAAGCCTTGATGATGATGCTGGGGGTGGAAGGTGGAGAGCGCGACAAGCAGAGAGTGACGGTGAGATGGCGACGCGATAGAGAGCAAGATCGAAACAACCACTTCCTTTGCTTTCAGGAGAGTGACGGCTTGTTCCCCAGTTGGCCCTCGGAGGGCAGGAAGACTGGCGGTGTCCGATATCCTGGCAGTTTGAGGAGGTTGGCTGTAGCGGAGGAAGTCATACGGCGGGCAGAGACACTGGTCCGCTGATGCCGGGAGAGTCACGGCTTGTTCCCCAGTTGGCTCGCAGTGGGAGCAGGAAGACTGGTGGTGTCCGATATCCCGACGATGGTAGTTCTGCTGCTGCTGCTGACAGCACAAGAGGGCGATGCGAGAAGGCGGCTCGAGCTGAGGGATGCAAGAAGGCTGAAAAAGATGGGGTAGAGGACGCAGACAAGGTGGATGAGAGAAGGGGAGGTGTGGAAGGTGGAGGCACTTGCGGCGGCTGAGATGATGAGAGGTAGCATATTTGCGGGTGGCAGGAAGCTTCTCGGAAGTTGACGGCAGGCGGCAGCTCGGGAGTTGCTTGCGGCTGTGGTGGACGACAAGTCATCAATAGTTGGCCACAGGCGCGGAATAGGCGTAGGGCTTCCTCAGGGTGACGTAGCGTTTCTTCAGCGCGAGGGATTCTCCAAGCGGTGTTGCTGATGTCAGCTGTTGGCGAAGCTGAGAGGCGCGAGGCGACGGTAGCGGCCGCAGAGGAATGCAGATCAAGGCAATAGAGACGGCAGAGCGATGACGAAGTTACGGGGCACCAGGTGATGTTGCTTGATGGTCTGATACCATGTCAGAAGAATGCAGGGATGAGAACAGTAGTAGGCAGAAGCATAGGAACATGCATGAGTGCGTCAGCAGAGTGACTTGAGCAAGAGCGGTCCCGAGGAGTTAGTCGCAAAGCTTGGTAGAGGCCGAAGCGTCAGGAAGTGGAGGTAGACGAGCTGATGAGAGAAAGTGCAAGCGAGATGAGTGAAGGCTGGCTGAGTGAGAGAGCTGAGCAAAGGAGCGAGAGCGACGGAGCGAAGAGCTGAGAGAGGCTGGCGAAGACAAGATGGGCAAGGTGCGTGCAGAGCGAAGACACGGCGGCGAAGCCGCGGAACCAAAGGGGACCAGGATGAGAAGAACTATTCTGGTTAAGTTTGGAGGGAATGAACATCCTCCATATGTACCAAGAAACAGAGAAACGAAAGGAGCAACGTCTTCTCCGCTAGCCGGACGCGGACGATTCTTCATCGTCTTAGTCGGTAACGGTCCACTGACAACCGTTGGACCAATTGTTTTTTCTCTCTTTCGAGAGATGATGAGGTATAGGCAATCGCATGTCTTATATACACTGAAGTATCTGTGTATACAATAGATATACTAGATTACATACCTCAGGTACTAAAACATTCTCACATGCACTGATTGTGTATAGAATGTGTTCCGTGTGTAAGACTGAAGTTGAACACTGTTGGGTCTGTGTACTATTTCTTTGGTCGGGGTCTCTTTGCATGTACATTGCAATAGCAATGTACATAGGCATATGATGGCAGACCAGTCAAGATACACTATGGGCATTGTACACCACTGTATTAGTGTACAAAGCTTCCTGTTGCACGCACCAGCTGGTAGTAGTGCATTGGGGGTGGGGGGGGGAGTGTATTGGTACATTGAATTGGGCAGTGTATGTGGTGGAGGTCTACTTTTGTTCACTAGTGTATAAGGTGTTGCAGTGCATGTTCTCTGTCTCTTGTTGTGCGTGGGTGGAGGTGGGTGGAGGGGAAGGGGGGGGCGGGGGGGGGGGGGGGGGGGCGCCAGTGTCTTGGTACATTGAATTGGGCAGTGTATGTGGTGCGGGGTTAATTTTTTTCACTAGTATATGGGGCGCTGCAATGCAATCCGTGTGTCCTTGAAATTATTGTTGTTTGTTTGTGGAGGTGTGTACACTAGTGTATCTTCAAAGTGATTTGCCATACATTTTGTGATACACTGTCTAATACGCTCTTGCAATACACTATTACTTGTTTGGGGGGGGGGGGGGGGGAAGTGTATTGGTACATTGTATTGGACAGTGTATGTGGTGGAGGGTTAATTTTGTTCACTAGTGTAGGGGGTGTTGCAATGCAATCCGTGTGTCCTTGAAATTATTGTTGTTTGTTTGTGGAGGTGTGTACACTAGTGTATCTTCAAAGTGATTTGCCATACATTTTGTGATACACTGTCTAATACGCTCTTGCAATACACTATTACTTGTTTGGGGGGGGGGGGGGGGGAAGTGTATTGGTACATTGTATTGGACAGTGTATGTGGTGGAGGGTTAATTTTGTTCACTAGTGTAGGGGGTGTTGCAATGCAATCCGTGTGTCCTTGAAATTATTGTTGTTTGTTTGTGGAGGTGTGTACACTAGTGTATCTTCAAAGTGATTTGCCATACATTTTGTGATACACTGTCTAATACGCTCTTGCAATACACTATTACTTGTTTGGGGGGGGGGGGGGGGGAAGTGTATTGGTACATTGTATTGGACAGTGTATGTGGTGGAGGGTTAATTTTGTTCACTAGTGTAGGGGGTGTTGCAATGCAATCCGTGTGTCCTTGAAATTATTGTTGTTTGTTTGTGGAGGTGTGTACACTAGTGTATCTTCAAAGTGATTTGCCATACATTTTGTGATACACTGTCTAATACGCTCTTGCAATACACTATTACTTGTTTGGGGGGGGGGGGGGGGGAAGTGTATTGGTACATTGTATTGGACAGTGTATGTGGTGGAGGGTTAATTTTGTTCACTAGTGTAGGGGGTGTTGCAATGCAATCCGTGTGTCCTTGAAATTATTGTTGTTTGTTTGTGGAGGTGTGTACACTAGTGTATCTTCAAAGTGATTTGCCATACATTTTGTGATACACTGTCTAATACGCTCTTGCAATACACTATTACTTGTTTGGGGGGGGGGGGGGGGGAAGTGTATTGGTACATTGTATTGGACAGTGTATGTGGTGGAGGGTTAATTTTGTTCACTAGTGTAGGGGGTGTTGCAATGCAATCCGTGTGTCCTTGAAATTATTGTTGTTTGTTTGTGGAGGTGTGTACACTAGTGTATCTTCAAAGTGATTTGCCATACATTTTGTGATACACTGTCTAATACGCTCTTGCAATACACTATTACTTGTTTGGGGGGGGGGGGGGGGGAAGTGTATTGGTACATTGTATTGGACAGTGTATGTGGTGGAGGGTTAATTTTGTTCACTAGTGTAGGGGGTGTTGCAATGCAATCCGTGTGTCCTTGAAATTATTGTTGTTTGTTTGTGGAGGTGTGTACACTAGTGTATCTTCAAAGTGATTTGCCATACATTTTGTGATACACTGTCTAATACGCTCTTGCAATACACTATTACTTGTTTGGGGGGGGGGGGGGGGGAAGTGTATTGGTACATTGTATTGGACAGTGTATGTGGTGGAGGGTTAATTTTGTTCACTAGTGTAGGGGGTGTTGCAATGCAATCCGTGTGTCCTTGAAATTATTGTTGTTTGTTTGTGGAGGTGTGTACACTAGTGTATCTTCAAAGTGATTTGCCATACATTTTGTGATACACTGTCTAATACGCTCTTGCAATACACTATTACTTGTTTGGGGGGGGGGGGGGGAGGATAAATGGAAATGTGTTCAAGTGTCATGTGAGGCCATTGTTGCTCACTTTTTGTCGGTATATATGCGTCTTGTCGTGATGTTAGTTGCCTGTACCCATTCCTGCGTATGGTTTGTTCCAAAGAAGTTTCTTGCATGTCCTCTGTAACAGATGGAGTTATCAGGTACTTTCACAGAAGGTGTTGTTTGTCTCAATAAAATGTGATGGAAGGTTCGTATCTGTTGATCGTTGCATGCTCACTGTCTTGGTTTTGAACTTGTTTGGACATGTCATGGTACAGAAATAGCTTGGAATGTGTGTGTATTTTAGGTTCTTTTGTGGTTGTTTCTTGTGTGACTTGGCAGTTTATGAAGTTGGTGTACCCTGTTTCCAGGAAGGCGCTATGCATGTGTCCCGAATGTGTAAGATGCTTCCTTTGTGGGTGTCGGCATTTGTTCACTGTGTTCTTGCTGTATGCTTGGAGTGTAGTAGGCGTTGGGAGATTTTGTGGAAGTTGTGTAAACTCTGTGTTGTTTGAGGGAAGTTTCGTGTAAAGCCTTCTGGTCCAGACAGTGAATATTTGTTCTTTCCACGAAGGTTTGTCTATGGCCAAGTGTGACTGTTCACTGTTATGACTGTGTATAAAAGTAGGGTGATTACCCATAAATGGAGATGATCTAGACCTCTTCTTGATTTATCTGGGGCCCTCTCGTAACAAGAAGCAGAGTCAGAGAGCACATATTTCCGACAGGAAAATCATTCCGTGTACCATCTACGATGTGCTCCACATGCCCAACTTTGGGGCAAACCTGCTGTCAGTGAGCCGCCTTACCAACAAGAGGCTCGAGGTACTCTTCGACAAGAAGTAGGCTATCATCCGGAAGGAGGGGGACGGCGAGTTGATTGCACGTGGCAAGAGGGAGGAGGACCTCTACCTTCTCCGTACCAAGGTTCTTGCCGATGCGGTGAGGACCGACGCCGCCAACCTCGTGACAAAGGATGAAGGGGACCTGGACCTGTGGCATCGCCGGTTGTGCCACATCGCTCCCTCAATGGTGAGGGACATGGCAAAGAAGGAAGTGGTGCGGGGTCTTGAGGTCAAGAGCCTCAACGTAGCCAAGAATGCCATGTGCGAGCCGTGCGTGGTCGGCAAGGCAGCACGACAGCCGTTCGATGGGAAAGGGACGCGTGCATCGGCGAAGTTGATGGTGATCCACACTGACATGTGTGGACCATTTGAGAGCTCCATTGGGGGCGCTCGCTACTTCGTAACCTTCATTGACAACCACAGCCGCAAGCTCTACCTCTACATCATCAAGAGGAAGAGCGATGTCTTGTCATGTATGTAGGAGTTCGTGGCGGCTGTGGAGCGGCAAACGGAGTTGAAGGTGAAGGCGTTTCAGAGCGACAACGGCGGCGAGTACGAGGGCTGCTCGGCATGGATGAAGAGGAAGGGGATCGCGTGGCAGAAAACTACGCCACACTCTCCGCAACAGAACGGCATCACCGAGAGGGCAAACCACACCATTCTCAACATGGTCCGGTCCATGTTGAGCGATGCCGGCCTCGCGCAGCGGTATTGGGGCACGGCGGCACGGACAGCGGCGTACATCATGAACCTAACACTGACGAAGCCGCTAAAAGACGCAGAGTCCAAGGTGTGGAAGACGCCACAAGAGGTGTGGAGCGGGAGGAAGCCAATCGTGGCTCACCTCCGCACATTCGGCTGTGTTGCACATGCTGTTGTGCACGCACGGGAGGGGCGGGGCAAGCTGGACCCGCGGACTTGCCGATGCATGTTCGTTGGGTACGAGAGCAGGAGCAAGGCGTACCGGCTCTTCGACCCACGGAGGCAGCAGATCGTGAAGAGTCACGATGTTACGTTTGACGAGACCAGCCGTTGGACGGACATGGACACGGGTCTCTCCAAGCGTGGGGAGTGGCTGCCACTCCTTAAGGGGGAGACACCGGAGGACGCAAAAGAGGGTGATGTCCCATCGGCTTCAACCGGCGAGAACCATCCGGGGGATGGGGGAGTGGCTGATTTGTATTCAGCTGAGTCGGACAACGAGTCTGAAGCGCCGGAAGCAGTGGAGCTGAACGAGGAGGCGAGGAGTGAGCCTGCATCTCCATGGTCCCCAAGAGAGGGGGACCAGGCCAGCGGTGCGAGTGACACTACGAAGGGGCAGCAGCAGCAGCAACCTCAACAACAGCAGCCTCGGAGAAGCGGACGTGCAAGGTGGACGGCAAAGAGGTACGATGCCGCAGAGGGCATCTGGACTAGACTTGCTCGAGCATTCTTTGCGCAAGAGGAGCCCGAGACCGTCAATGAGGCGTTGCAGCAGAAGGATGGGGCTGATTGGGAGGGAGCTATAAAATCTGAGCTCTCCTCCCATGAAGAGAATGGCACTTGGCAGCTGATTGACAGGCCGGAGGGCGCAAACATCATCGGCTCCAAGTGGTTCTTCAAGAAGAAGCTCACCAAGGAGGGGAAGGTGGAGCGATACAAGGCGCGGCTGGTCAAGAAGAAGCTCACCAAGGAGGGGAAGGTGGAGCGATACAAGGCGCGGCTGGTCAAGAAGAAGCTCACCAAGGAGGGGAAGGTGGAGCGGTACAAGGCGCGCTGGTCGCGAAGGGGTACGCCCAGAAAAAGGGTGAACACTATGATGAAACCTTCACGCCGGTGGTGAAGTTCGCCTCCATTTGCTCCATCCTCTCGGTGGCGGTAGCGGGCGACTACGAAGTCCACCAAATGGACGTGAAAACAGCGTTCCTCAACGGCGGCCTGGACAAGGAGGTCTACATGGAGGTACCGGAGGGGGTGGACGCGCCGCCGGGGAAGGTGTGCCGGCTTCGCAAGGCGCTCTACGGGTTGAAGCAAGCACCACTCATGTGGTACCTGAAAATGGACGGCTTCATGGCTGAGCTTGACTTCAAGCGCTGCGAGGCGGATCACAGCGTGTACGTGCGGAAGCAGCCGCGGTTGCACCAGATCATGGTACTTTACGCGGATGATCTCATCCTCGTGTCGTCGGACTTGGAGGAATTGGTGAACCTGAAGCGACAGCTGGGCGGTCGGTTCAAATGACCGACATGGGTGAGCTCAAGTACTACCTCGGCGTCGCCATCAAGAGGGACCGCAAGGCACACACGCTCAATATGGGGCAGGCAAAGTACGTGCAAGAAGTTCTCCGCCGCTACAACATGGAGGAATGCAACCCCATCGGCACACCCATGACCACCACATGTGAGCTGAGCTCGAGCATGGGCCCAAGCACGGACGAGGAGAAGGAGGAGATGGCAGGTGTACCATACCAGTCCGCAGTGGGGAGCATCATGTACGCCATGGTGGCAACGCGGCCCGGCCTGGCCTTTGCGGAGGGCCAAGTTAGTCGATATTTCGCTGACCCCGGACCGCTGAATTAGCAAGCGATGAAGCGGATCCTTCACTATCTCAAGGCGACGAAACAGTCGCGGCTTGTGTTTGGTGGGGGAGCATGTGACGACTCCCTTGAGTTGGTCGGCTACTCCGATGCCGACTGGGCTGGTGATGTGGATGACAGAAAACCAATGTCCGGGTACGTGTTTGTGCTTGGTGGTGCAGCGGTTTCATGGGCAAGCAGGAAGCACGACTGCGTGGCGCTGTCTAGCACCGAAGCGGAGTATATCGCGCTCGCGGAAGCCGCAAAGGAGGCGATGTGGCTGCGGCGGCTACTAAAGGAGATCGACGTGCCGCAAAGGAAGCCGACGGTACTCAATTTGGACAACATGAGTGCCATCAGCCTGACCCAGAACCCGGTGCTGCAGAGGAGGACCAAGCACATCGAGATCCGGCATCACTATGTGCGAGACTTGGTGGCAAAGGGAGATGCGGCTATCGTGCATTGTGGCACTAAGCGCATGCTCGCCGACGCCATGACCAAGGCACAGCCCAAGGACAGGCACAACGCAAGTTGCATGGAGCTCGGTCTGCGCTGTGAGGTTTAAAATGCTGCAGGTTCCAAGGACAAGGCATCAAGGCTACGGTGCAGGGGGGAGATTGTTGACATGGTGTGTCCCTTGCCATGAGTGCCGTTGATCGTACATTCTGGTTTGACCACTGGGGAGTGGTCGAACACCTGATCTGACTTTAGGTTTGGATTCCTTGAATTTTTCCATGCAAGATCGAGCTTTGAATCACTCGATATGAGTGAGTATTCAGAAAGCTAGCCTGGCCCGAGGTTCGGGTATTGGGCGGGTGGAATCTGGTACCCGCCATGGGTGGCGGGATAATCCACCACCAGTGATCTGAGTTCGTCTCCAACAACCCCCAAATGCACCAGGACCATAAAGGAAGCAACCAGAAGACTCTCCTTGACCAGGGTGAACTTCTCCTTGACTTCTGGGTGAGGAAAGGCGCTTCGACCGGTCATCGTCGAAGCGCCTCCCGTTGCCTAGCGTGCAAGGTAAGGTGGGCGGCTCCACCAAGGGTTACTTCGACGGCTGTAGCAGGGGCTCTACTGCTCCGATTTGGGCGTGCTTGGATGCGTTGGAAAGCTTACATCACAGGATATAAGGATCTGATGTAATCTCACTGTGTTAAGTAACAAAAACTTGTTTTGATTCAGAACTACTGAATGCCACGTGTTCTGTCCACTCACATCTGTGATCCTTGTGCTCCACACTCTTCACCATTGGTGTCCCTTGGCTGCCCCAAACACTGGTAGCATGCTTCAGTGAGAGCTAGGCAGGGTGCATCCACACCCACTAGAGCCAACACCTGCTTCCATTGCTCTTGTCCATGTTGCACGCTCTCTCTCCCCAGCACACGCACAACTCCTCCATCGTCGTCTCAGTCACATCCGCACTGCTACTGCTGACAGTTTGCTGAAGGACAAGCCCGCTCATGGTCTTGATGTCGACACGTTTCCTGCCCCTTGCCCCATCGACTGTCTCGACTGTGCTCAGGGCAAAATGCACCATTCCCCGTTCTCCACATCTGAGTCTTGTACGTCCCATCCCCTTTACCTCTTGCACGCTGACGTCATGGGACCCCTCACCTGTGATGCTTTGGGGGGGATTGGCCACTATGTCCTCTGTCTTACGGATGATTTTTCTCACATGCGCTGGGTCTTTGTCCTCCGCCAAAAGAGTGACGTCTGTTCCACTCTCGAGTTCTGGCTGCCTAGGGCCGAACTGGCCTGTGGTCGTCGCCTGAAGGTCTTTCACTACAACCGTGGTGGGGAGTTCATGGGCCCCACAGCCCGCTTCTTGACCTCTTGCGGGGTGTACATGGAGCCTTCCGCTCCTTACACACCATAAAAAAACAGCGTCTCTGAACACTAGAACCATGCACTTGCTGTCGGTGTCCGCACTCTTCTTAGTGAGTCCTCCCTTTTCCATGTCTTTTCCTTCAAAGCCAGGTCCTACATGACCTGGGTCTGGAACCGTGTCCCCCATGGTCATCTCCCTCGTCATGTCACCCCTTTTGAATGCTGGTGTGAATGTCGTGCCAACCTCCGTTTTGCCCGCGTCTGGGGTTGCGTCACTGGTTGCCGGAGGATTTTCGCGACGACAAACTCAGTCTACGCGCCTGCCTTTGCACTTTCCTTGGTGTCTCAGCCATGTCCAAGGCTTGG
Source organism: Penium margaritaceum (assembly GCA_023375785.1). NCBI lineage: Eukaryota > Viridiplantae > Streptophyta > Zygnematophyceae > Desmidiales > Peniaceae > Penium > Penium margaritaceum. The sequence goes on from SZWC01006153.1 coordinate 49,953, forward strand.
TGCTTCTGGGACTCTGACCGCTCACGGGTCATTGGCACCCTTTCTCTCTCCTTGCTTCGTCGGCTTGGGAGGATGTGTCTGTTCCAGCCTCCAATATCAGAGCGCCATCCTCTCTTGCTGACATGGCATCTCCTGCTGTTCTGTCTGTCTCTGGTACGGACACGAACAAGGAATCCTCCTCCTTGTTCTCCTCCTTGGAATCCTTGTCCTTCCGTACATCCTCAGAGTCCGCATCATCCCGGACTTCCTCGGATTCCGTGTCGTCCCGGCTGTCCTCTGGGAGTCCTGGGCCCTCGGAGTCAGTATCCTCTGATGCTCACACACATTCTCCTATGCACTCCACTCCCAGCTCCTCCGCTAAGCCTATACGGCAGACACCGCCGGTAGTTGACACCGTTGGAGGTGAAGCCCCACCTGGGGTCCCTCCTCCTGGTTCTGAGTCCTACACACGTGGAGGGATGTTGCGTGCTCTTCCTCAGGGCTCTCAGTCTTCTCAGTGGCGCTCACGGTCTTCTGTGGGGCCAACTGATACTAATTCCATCGGCCCGTCATAGGCCTCTCAGCCCTTGCAGCGGGTCACGCACTCCAGCGTGTCGTCCTCTACTGTTGGCCCCTCAGTCCCTCCCACTAACCTTGATGCACTTAGTCTGTCTGTGAGTGTTGTTCACCCCAACTAAGCAGTTGTCTACGCTATTGTAGCTCATGAGATCCACAGTGCTCTAGAGTCCCACGTTTCCCGTTATGTTGCCGCATGTTTTGCAGCCTCCGGCCTTCCTACTCTCCCTCCTGAGCCTACCACTGTCCGACAGTCTCGTAAGGTAGCTGATGCTGACCTTTGGAAGAAGGCCATGTAGGAGGAATTGACTGTCCTCCAAGAGCATGGCGTCTTTGAGCTTGTGGATCTCCCTGCATGCCGCAAGGCAGTCTCTGCTTGATAGGTGCTACGACGTAAGCTGAAGCCTGATGGGAAATTTGACCGATACAAGGCTCTTCTCACAGCTAAGGGTTTTTTCTAGATCTCTGGGATTGACTTTGATGAGACCTTCACCCCGGTTGGGCGGTACACCACTGTCCGAGCACTGTTGAGCCTTGTCGCTCAGCATGACTGGGAACTGGAACAGATAGACGTCAACAACGCCTTCCTGCATGGGAGGCTTGACGAGGAGATCTACATGGTCCAGCCATCGAGATTCACCGATGGTACAAACAAGGTCTGGCGACTGCGCAAGGCCCTTTATGGGCTCAAGCAGTCACCGCGTTGTTGGAACCTAGAGATCTCCTCCACTCTTGAGCGGGACGGTTAGAGATGTAGCACGGTTGATCCAACACTCTTCTTGAGTTTAGCCTCGGAGCTATTCGTGGTCATTCTCGTCTACGGTGATGACTTGCACATTGCCTTCCCCAGTCCCGCAGCTGTCCAGTAAGTGAAGAACCTGCTGCAGTCCACATATAAGATGAAGGACCTGGGTTCGGCATGAATGTTCCTTCGGATGGAGCTCAAGCGTGATCGTCAGCGTCGCACTCTGCACGTATACCAGGCTGCATACATCCGCACACTAGGGGAGCACTTTGCCTCCCTACTTGCTGACGTTCCCACTGCATCCACACCGATGACTCCAGCAGGACAACGCCTGCTGAAGTCGCACGATTCTGCACAGCTGGGGGAGACAGTCGATGTCAACAACTACCTTAGTGTAGTCCGCTCCCTCATGTATCTTGCCACCACCACCCGGACGGACGTGGCCTTCTCAGTCAAACTCCTGGCCTAGTTCTCCGAACAGCCTGGCCAGAAACACCTTGAGGCGACACTTTGTGTTGTTTGCTACACACTGCCTACTGCACGAGTGGGACTGTGCTATCGCGCTCAGCCCTCTATGGTGGTAAACGGATACACAGACAGTGACTAGACACACGACACTAATGCTTGTAGCCGTACCGGTTACATCTTTCTTGTCGGTGGGACTTTCGTCTCTTGGAAGAGTGAGAAATAGGGTTGTGTTGCCCAGAGCTCCAGTGAGGCAGAGTACGTGGTACTTGGTGCAGGTACGTGTGAGAGTGTGCGGCTGTCCTTGTTAGAATCAAGAAGATTCAATGTGCATAGGACCCACAGGAGAGAAAGGTTCGGAACAGGAATACCCAATTACACCCTTGCGTATAGGGAGAATTATCCCCTGGTGGGCAGCCAGAAAAACAATACCAAGCGGACGACTTCAACTCCACACCTGCCCAAGCATACCGGTCAACATTTCCAAACGGACAGATTCCCTCCGGCGGTATAAACAGTCATCCACACGGACAGCAGAACCAACGGCCGACAGCAAAAACGTTGTGCGGGACGACCAACGGGCGGCGCGATCCCCGCAAAATACCAACGCTGGACCCAAACGTTTGGGTCCAGCGTGCCATCCTCAACGACTAACCCGCCCTTCTTGCTCTCCACAAGTCCGCAGCGTTGCTACGCAACTCCGCCAAAATCAGCAGAAACAACTGCACTTGGTCGCCTAAGGCGACAATACTCCTACAAGCCACCCTAGCAGGAACAACCTAGGCTAGCTAGTACTAGATCCAGTACTTAACACCCTTTTACTTGCATGTGATGTCTTAAGCAACTATTTGCTTCACTTTCCTTCACACGTCCGCCTCTTGCCTGCGGCTCCCACCGTGTTTCAGTCTCATGCCCGCCTCTTAGCTACGGCTCTCACCATGTTTTCCGTCACATGCCCGCCTCTTGGCTGCGGCTCTCTCCTCAGTGTTCCCATCTCGTGCCCGCCTTCTCGGCTGCGGCCTTGCTCGTTCACTCCGCTCACTTGCCTTTTCCTCGTACTCGCCCACCCTTGGTGGCTGAGGCTTCGGCCCGCTGCCTTGCCCGCTCCTTGGTGCTGCAGCAGATTCCTCAATATTTCCGTGCCCGTACCTCTGGTACTACGCCGAGACTCAGCTCAGTATCATCAGTGCTCCTCAACACTTACGTACCTGCACCGTTGGTGCTGCACGCATGCTTCGTCCGTACCTTGGCGCTACGACACGTTGCCCGTGCCTCGGTTCTGTGCCTCGGGTTCACCCACAGCCATTCCTTCTATGCAGTGTCATTCTCACCACCGTGGTTATCATCTTTCTGCCAAACGTCTGTTCACTCAGCATCAGCAGCTGCTCTGGGGCTAGGGCTCCATCGCCTGACTGACATCAGCGTGACGTCAGTCATCAGCAGCTTCTTCGTGGCTTCCGCCTCATGCCTAATCTTCCTTCCATATTTTCTTCCGTCTCTACAGCTCACAGTTAAATCCTGACAGTCCCGCCTGCTGCAACAGTTGTGTGTCCCCATCCACTGCATCACTCTGTGCTGTGACAACCAAAGTGCAAAGGCAATCGGCGAGCACGATGGCATGCATCATTCTTACACAAAGCTCATCAACATTGAGAATCATTTTGTACGTGAGCGTGTTGCTGCTGGAGAAGTTCATGTTGTCTGGGTCGACACTTGTCAGCAGCGTGCAGACTTTCTCACCAAAGCTCTCAGCAGTGGCATGTTCAAAGCAGCTGTGCATGCTGTTGGTCTGCTGCACTCTCGTGATGCCCCTGGTTGATCTGAGTCTTGTGACTCGCGTCGTCTCGTGACGTGCATCTTGTCTTGTGTGTGTGTGGACTGTTCGTCTGTGGGTCATGGGGTAGTGTTGGTTAGGTGATTGATCTGGATTAGAGCGCTCGGGTGTAAAACTGGGACACATCATGGAGCTCACAGTTGTGGCAATACCATCAAGCTGTCAAGTGGTGGCCACGACACCTACACCAGTCTCATGGGGAGCTTGACTGTAGTGGTGCTTTATACTCCTGCATTCTAGGATGGGGCACACATTCATGGGAGTGCATGCACCACATACGCTCGTGGTCGATGTGGTTGAGTTTTGCTCATTTGCATGCTTTTAGCTTAGTGAGCCAGGTTGCTGATCCCTCGGGGCCACACGTCTGGTTTATACTAGCGTGTGAGAAACCGCCTGGAGCTCGCTCGCTCCAGGGTCGGGTTTGATCCCTGGGTGCTGTCCGGGCCCCACATCAAGAGCCTCGCGTGGGTGGCCCGGTCAACTTGCACTTATCACTTTGCTCACTCCTTAATCAGTCAGTTTTTGTTCTCTCGCTACTCTTACGCAACGGAAGCTTGCCCCGATCCATGATGTCGCTCCCTCCACCTGCTTGCTTGCTTGCACACCATAGCAATTGCTGCTACCTACAACATCATCATGGTACGCTGTGTTGCTGTCATTGACCAATGTCGTTTGAAGTAAAGCTAATTGTCACATGACCATTACACGATTGTCTCAACATCCACCATTCGTACATGATATATTTGCTCTTTTTGTGTCAGTACTTCTCTTGTTATTGTTTTGTCGAACATGAAAAGCAAACATTCATAAGCCCCCCACCACCCCGCGTTCATTCTGATGAATGGCTCTGTTGGCGCGTCGCAGGTTTGTCCCAGGTTCGTTCGTCTCATTTGAACTGCTCATTTAACTTGTTTTGTTTTTTTTTGTGTTTTCCCACCATATATGTGTTGGTAATGGGTCTAAGACACGCGAGTGACCTCTTGCCTCTGTTCACACACACACACACACACACACGCACACACACACACACAAACACACACACACACATACACACACACACACGCACACACACACACACACACATGTACACAGACATCATCACTTCAGGTGACTAAGTTGAAGTAAAGCTCAAGGCGCACATACGATGCACCATGCACTACTGGCGTCTCAGCAAAGTGCAAGAGTGGCGTCCACAGCATTATGCCAAGTCGTACTTGAGAGCTTAGATACTCAGTTCAGCATAGAACGCTTGGTTTGTGCTTAGCATGCATTGGAGCAACACATGATAGGGAGGCATGCATCCTCATATGCTCGTGGTCGATGTGGTTGACTGAGTTGTAAATTTTCATGTTAAGATATGATTGTTCTGTAATGATGTGGAGTTGTTGGACCTTCAGGACCACACACCCGGTTTATTCCGAAGTGTGAGAAACCACCGGCGGCACGTTTGTCAACCGGTCAGGTTTTCTTTCGGGGTGGTGGCCGGGCCCCACGTCTATTGTCTCGCGTGGGTGGCCCGGTGAACCAGCGGTTATCACCTCGCCTCCTTGTGACTCCTGTCACTTCTTTGCATGCCATCCTTTTTCAAAGTAACGTTCTTGCTCCATTTTATGGTGCAGTGTGCACACCCTTTCTCTCTTGCTTTGCCACGAGTATTGTCCTCGCAACTCCTCACTACCTACTTGTATCAAAGGCAGTTGGGGAAGCAACCCTTGCTCAAAGGAGGTGATGCTATGCACCACCGCCTCAAGATCTTAGGGACCACTACCGCCATTGCCATGAATGCCCCTGACACCCTCGCTGCCGCAGTCTTGCATCAACAGCGCATCCCATTGCGGCAATAGCCATCCAGGGCGGGCATTCGCGTGGCAGCCTCAACCTCTCGGCTACCACCCCTTGTACGTTGGTGGTCCAACCCCGTTCGCATTTAATCAAGGGAATTCAGCGACAGCAGCCGCTCTTGACTCACGGTCAAGAGCGGCTGCTCCCGCTCCCTTTTGGACAACCGCCGGCCTCAGCAGCTGCTTTTGGCTGCCACTTTTGGTGGCCATACTTGGAAACTATTCTAGACAGTTGTTTTTGGCTGCCTCTCTTCAATAGTCGACACCACAATCTGTGGCTCAGTGTCTTCTCTCGGCCAGCCCCTCTTCAACCCATGCCACACTGAAGCAACAGCATGCTGCATTCCGTCCATCGTCATGTTCTAAGCCATGATGGGTGTAGTGCACGGGTCACGTCCCATTACAGTCAACATCCGTCTCAGCAAGAGCATCAACAGCTCCATCTTTGGCGACAGCAGCTTCAGCAAAAGCAACAGCAGCAGCAGCAGCTGTAGCTGGCAATGCTACAATAGCAGCATTTCCAGCTACAGCTTAGCAAAATCAGCATTTATAACAGAAGCAGCTACAATAGTAGCGGCAGCTGAAACAGCACGGCAAGAGCACTGGCCGTGACAACAACTATAGCAACGTCAGCAGCAGGAGCTCAACAGTACTGCCCATAGCATCAGCTGCACAGGCATTCCTATTTCCATCTCCTTGGCGGCCCTATAGATCTGGAACCTCGTTGGCCTCACTCACTGAAAAACAGCAAACATAACAGCATTGAACAAGCAGCATGTGCGAGCTGCCACTGTCATTATGCACACAGCAGCAACAATCGCAACAGCAACATTTGCAGCAATAGCAGCACCAGCGACAGACGCATCAGCTGATGCACTGCCTTCCGTGTCAATATTATCTTGGAGTGATTATCTTGCACCCCTCAAAGTAATCTTCAAGGGGTATAGGCTCTGAAAAAATTCAATAGTGGCCTTACAGGATCATCTCCGAAGAAATATCATCAAGCATTGGCGGTCTTCCGACTGGCCATCATGTGAACCTCGCACAAAGTGAACCAACGGCTTTGTGCCAAATGGTCAAGGTGATTGCATCTCTGGAGATCGCTCCTGCACATGTCACTCCTCTATGCGTACGGCTAGCAAAGCCAGTTCCCTGATCGTGGCCCTGCGACGCCTTTCTCTCCTTGCCCGAACCGCCACCATAGTCTCTTGTGCCCGCTCACCGAAGTGCGCTAGGGTAGTCTTCTAATATTTTTACTACTTGTACCCCTCTATTATAATCAATCCACTGTATTCCTCCTAAAGGCTCACCGTCTGGGCCGCCTCTTGTTCCTCTCCTCTCATTGCCTTTCAGTGCCCGTGTTCTTGCACTGCGCCTAGTTCCTTTCTGCCGACGTCACACTTGCATCATCAACACCCGCACCTATGAGGAAGCTTCTGGCCTTCACTCTACTATTGTGTCCCACAAACTACATTGAATTCCTCTCCCACTATTATGCAACACCCAAACTACTCAACCTTTACTACCTTCACTATCACCCAAACTACTCAACCTTCACTTCTGCACTGCTTTCCCCAAAATAAGCACTCCAGTTCTGCTTGTGCTTCTGTCTCACTACATCGCTCGTCTCCGTGACCTCAACCATCACCAGGAGCGCTTGCAATATTCTGACATCCTGTGCCTTAACCTCCCCCACCATCATAGTAGTATTTTCTGCGTTGTGATCGGCTGCCCAGCAAGGTAGCTGGACAGCCGACACCCTGGCGTTGCCACAAGACACTGAGCCAATCCCGACTTCACCCACGGCTGTGTGTGAATGTGCTCGGATCAAGGACAAGGTCGCCTGCTATGAGGAGTGAATAAAGTATGAGGTGTGGTCACGTATTTGCTGCCGCAGCCCAAGGTACTATCTCAATGAGGAGTACAATCCGACCGTCGACTACAAGCGGGAGGACATTACTGAGTACGCTGCATACTGCTCGTCGGCCTTTGACAACTCACCAAAAATGCAGAACGCGCCGGCCGCATGTCCGCCACGAGATCTAAGGCCTCTTCAATCCTCTGAAAGCCCACCCGTTCCCCATAGAACACATTGGCAAAATCAGCGTGCCGGCCCTGGTAAGGCGGAACTTGCAGCCGCAGCAGCTACTTATAGGCCCCCAACTCCTTTTCGTTCTGCATCTCCAGCTGTCTCTTCCTCAGGTTCAGCTGCATCGGCACCCTTTTACATTCTTTCGATCCACGAGACAACACTTATTTCTAGCGCTACCAGCCGCTTGCATGTTTGGTACAATTGCACGTGCTGCTTGTGCACGTACTAGCACTGCTACTAGGAGAGCTGTTGAGACTTATACCACCACAGTAACTGATTAGGGGTCCCTTGCCGTAGCTGCAGTCAACATGGTTACACAGGTCACTGTTGCAGCAGACGTTATAGTAGTAGCAGCAGTAACAGAAGTAGATACTACCCTCTTCAAGTGCAGTGGCCTCCATCCACATTTCTACATCGCTGGCATCTTGTGCTTCTTTGTCAGCGACATCCAGTCATCACATGCTAGTCCTTGTCACCACAGAAATAATGGTCTCCACACTCACAGTTGCTCCCCTGGCAGGTGGTGCATGCATCCTCGTCTCTGTGTCATTTTCTGTAGCAGTCATTACGGCATCTGTAACAGCTGCACTTCCTCCTCTCTTCTCACTTCGCCGCTAGGCCTGGTGAGCTTGACACTCTTTCTTGCTCTCGCTCTCCCTCTCTTGCCTCTGCGTTGGCTTCTTTGTGGGTCCGGGTCCATTGCCTTGAAACACAGCCTTGAGTAAGACACTAACCATGCCTTCCCAGACCCACTGGGGCAAGGGAGACTTTGTGAAAAAAGTCTCGGCAGAGTGGCGTTGTCACCACCATGCCTGTTGACGATGACGAATACGTTACCTTGCAAGTAGAACTACAGCGTGAGCACACTGCTCTCTATGCTGCACTCACTGCCCAGCACACACGATAGGAAAAGCTACATAGTGAACAAGCCGATCAGTAAACCTTTGCTGATCACATGGCGGATTTGGTCCTGAACCATCTCCGACTCCGCTTGCGTGCTGTTCCCTCTGCCTCCATTGCTGCTGGCATTGCTGATACATTCTCCACATTACCTGCTTCCGCATCCACCACCACTAGATCGATTCATTTTGACCCTCTTGCAGTCGCCATTGTACCCGGCGTAGCAGCGGCCAAAGCTCGCAGATTACTCTCACAGCATGAGCGTGACTTTGACACGTTTCCACCTCACTTCACCTTTAACCTCACCTTCTCACGTTGGGCGATTCTTGCTTTTGTGCATGGGCATAGGGAGAGCAGCTCCAGGAATATTACCATGAGCCTAATCCCTCTGCCAATCCTCCTTTTATCCTTGTTGAGTCCGAGTCATCCCGCTCTACTCGTGCTCTCATCCGTGGCGGGCCCGATGGTCTCACTTATGTGATTGTCGGAAAATGCCTCCAGCAAAGAGTTGCCCGTGCCTGGCGGAAAATGAGAGACCTCTCAATAAGGATTCAGGTCCTTGCTCAAACCACCTTGACCAATGGCTCTCTGATTGTTTGACTGTTGAAACCGACCATCAAGGCATCCCCTAATAAAGTGAAAAGTGTCACACGCATCCGGCTAGCACAGAAGTCATTGCTTTGGTCCTTTGTGTTGTTCTGTCTGTGAATACCGAGGATGTTCATTGGCTTGAACTTAATCCTAAACGGTTCGCCTTTGGTTCTGTGATCCTCACCATCGCGTCTCCGCTCTGCCCAATTCCTCTCTCATCCATTCTTCATCAACCAGTCTCAGCCCTCACTCTTGCATCTGTTCACTCCGTCACTCTTACTCCTTTGCTCAACTCTGGTTGATACATGAAGGAGCTCTGTCCTACTATAAGAATTCTCTTGGTGCACTCCTTTCCACTCTCCATTCCAATGCTCTACCTCAACACTGGCCTACCTTCTTGCCTCCATTTACGACTAACTCCCTCCTCTCCCACTTAGTCCGCTATCGTCACGTGCACGTGCTTTCACTATTTTTGTTGTCTCTGCCTGCTTTTGCCGTCACTCGTTGCGCTCATCTTATTATGCTGACCTAGTATCAGAGCTTCAGGGAACATCGTTTGGTGTTTCCTAACCACTTCGTTTCATCATCGTCGCTATCACCACCCTCTGCTATCAGTACCTCTCAGCTTCAAACCACTATCGCCGACTCTTACATCACCATCATATTCACCTCTGCTCTCTCCACAGTTGCATCAACTGAAGGATGCCGTGCCTCCCTGCGCCCATTCACCTGTACATGGTGACTCGTATGTTCTAGTCTCACCTTAAGCCTTCCAGCTCACTCTTTGTTCTCTTCTCCCACTTTATCAGCAACTCATTGTCAGTAATATACTACACTGATAAGGATCTCAATAACGGTTCAGGTCCTGGACTGAACCAACTTAACAAACGGCTCTCAGGAATTATCCGTTGAGACCAAACAGTCAAGCTATCCCCAAATAATGTGACATGTGTCACCCGCGGCTAGCGGAAAGAAGCCGTTGCTATGCTCTTTGTCCTGTTTTGCTTAAATATACCGAGGGTGTTCATTACTTCAATTTTAACCCAGATTAGTCTTTTCATCATGTTCCTCTTTGGTTCCACGGATTCGCCGTCGTGTCTTCGCTCTGCTCACCGACTGCTTATTCCTTTCTCGCCATCCACTCTTAGCCCTCGCACTTGCACCTCCTCGCTTTGTCACCCTCACTTCTCCTCTCAGATCTCCTCATCACATCAACTCCATAGTTCAGTCTTTGATATTCTCTCCTGGCCTCTCTGTCTACCTCAAAGTCGCACCTCTGCTCCTGCAACCTGCTCGTTTCCTTCTCCAGCTGACTCTCTACGCCATCTCGTAGCTCCCTGCCTTTGTCATCACTCTACCGTGCTTCTCACATCGCATTGCTTCTGCTTGCTTCTACCATCATTCCCTCTGCTCTTTCTAGTCTTTTGACATGGTATCAGAGCATCAGGTGACATTGCCTGGTCCCCCTGAACCAAATCATCGCTTCGCCAATGCAATCAGCGTCCTCTGCTGACAGCACTTCCTTCGCCTTCGTCTACCGCCAATGCCGCCCTGTTCCTCCTCTGCTTCATCTTGCAGCTCACGTCAGCAGCATCGCCTCGACTGCTTCTCAAGCCTCGGCGGCTCTCATTGTTGAGACAGCGCCTTGCATCTAATCACACGCCTGTGGCAACGTCCAGCACCTGCCCACCGCCACCAGCCTACAAGCAGCTCTCGAGTTGTTCTCTGCCGCCATCTTCATCGAAGCGTCCTGCTGCTTATCATCCTCTCCTCCATTAGCCTGCAGTGCTCTCTGCCAACCATCTTCCTGCAGATGCAGGAAGACAGAGGTGCCGCATCGGCACACATGTGGTTTGGACTACCAGCCGTAGCATGGGATCCATGGGAACACGCGCACCAACCTCCAGTGGACCATACAACCAACCGCATTGTCTTTCCCTACAACATACTCAGTGGGATGCCCTTCCTCCAACAAAGACCTGATGGTACCTCCAGTATCATCAGTTGGATATGGAACCTCCTAAAACATATAGCAACGCTCCACATCTGTGGAAACCATGTGGTTTTAGTTCTTAAAGGCAGACGGGAACCACCACCACCAACATCCAGAAGCATCTTCAACTATCAAGCCTTGGAAGCCATGAAGAGCATTGTTCATCCCGACCACCAGGAGGTCTTCCAGTATCATCCACGGTATGCTTGAGCACTTTGACGAAGTCTTTAGTCTCAATTTTGAGCAACAACGTGATCCGCAACTATTGCTGGATTCAAGGGGGTTGTCAGAAAATGCCTCCAGCAAAGATTTGCTCGGACCTCTCAAAAAATGAAAGACCTCTCAATAAGAGTAAGATCTTGGCCCAAACCACCTTGACCAGTGTCTCTCCGGTAATTCAACGGTTGAAACCGGCCATCAGGACATCCCCTGAAAAAGTGACAAGTGCCAACGCTGACCTACCTTCTGCTTCGGTTTGCAACTTACTCCCTGCTCTCCCGCTCAGTCCTTTGTTCTCGTCACGTTCCCGTACTTCCACTCTTTCCTTTGCCTCTGCCTGCTTCTGCCATCACTCCTCCCGCTCATCTCGTTTTTCTGACAGAGATTGGATCCTACAATGTCGACACTGCACTCTGCAGGCCTGCTGACCCAAGTGGTGCATACGCCCTCATCAAGTGCCACACCATAGTCACAGGGCATGCAGTATAGAGCATCCTCACTATCTAGTTCAACACGCTGTCTATGCATGCTGATAAAACTGCTGATGCCTATTGGGCTCTTAGTCTCCGCCCGTTGTGCGACCCGAGCAAGGCAGTGCCTAGACAGCTTCCACCTTTCCTTTCTACTGTCAACAGCCTCGTCCTCGAGTTGTCCGACAACTTCAGGGAGGTGAAAGCCTCCGAGCTTGGGTGTCTTACCGTTGAGCCCGCTCTTGACAACATCCCTCCGGGCATTGGTGCTCTCCTGGAGTTCACCGCGCAGCGCCTTACCGAATGGTGGAGCACCCTATAGAACAAGTGCATTAATTGAGTAGCACTTGCAACTGCTACTATGCGCTTCCTTCCTCATCCGCCTCCACCTCGGCCTCATCTTCCTCCATGTCCTCCACGCCGGCTACTTCCCTCGTCATTCAAGGGAGAGGCCGAGGTCTAAAAAAAGACAAAAGTGGCTCTTCCGGCGGTGAGTCGGATGGTGGACAAGGGGGGCACAGAAAAGGAAGAGGCTCCAGCAGTTCATCCTCCTCTCCCTCATCCGCTAGCACTATGACGTGCTGGAACTGTGGCACCACTGGCCACTCTGCCCCTAAGTGTCCCACACCACCTAACGATGCCCGCCTTGCATCCGTGACGCAGGCACACTGGGCGCGCTCCTCCAGTGGCAGTGGTGGTGCTTCCCATGCCTCCACCTCTGCTACAACCTCCAGTCGTCATGCATCCTCATCCGTAGATGCTGCAGTGTACAGCACCACCGCGGCGTATCCTTCTTCATCCTACCCCTGGGGGTAGCCCCAACTCAAGGGTTTGGAGGGCCTGTCTCCTATGGCCGCGGTGTACCCTTCACCTTCCTATCCCTATTCTCCACTGGCCTGACAACTCTCATCGGCACCCGTCGTCCGAAGTCATCCTCACGCATCACCTGCTTGAGGAAGAATGCCTGCTGGATGCAGCCCTCTCTCATGTCGTCCATCAGCATCAACTCCATGACCAAGAAGGTGAGTTTTTTCTTTCAGGCTTGGGGTCACTTGTTTGTGAGATAGCAGGGCTCTTTGTGATTCCGCATCGGGCTGCATTCAGGGGTGTCTCCCCGTTGATGTTCCGTGGATTAAGGATTAGTAGTCTGTTTGTTTGCCCAGTTGTCTCGCTGCCTTTGGTCAGTACTTCCCACTATACTCCGCCATTGTTACTTTCAGCCGTATTCCCACATCTGTCTGTGTTTCCGGTGGTTTTTGGATCCTTGACTATGGGGGACATGACATCCTTCCGTTCCTTGTTTGTCTCTCTGGGTCCCGTCCGCTCTGTTTGCTTTCCCCGTACTAGCTCCGACCAACTTCTCCCAGTTCAGTGTGTGTGGACGATCAGGTTTGTTGGGCCCGGGGGGGAGCTGTTCCTACCAGACGTGCTGTATGTGCCCACTCTTGAATGGAGATTGTTCTCTGTTACAACTCTTGATGACCAAGGCATGGACTTCTCCTCTAGCTGCGACATTGCATCTGTATCGTGCAGCACCACTGGCCACATTTTTATTTACGACACACACTGACTGCCCGTGCCATGTTTCCTCCTTTGTGCCTGCCTCTGTCACGGCTACACTTGTCTATATTGTACGCTCTCTCATCCCAACACACACGCAGTTGTTGCATTGTTACCTTTGCCACATTCACACTATTGTCATAGGCAGCTTGCTTTGTCATCAGCCTGCCTATGGCCTTGACGCATCCACCTTCTTTGTCCCTTGCTCTAATACTTGTCTTGACTTTGCTGAATGTAAGATGCGTCGGTCCCAGCTCTCTACTCCTGATACTGAAACTGCCCATCCCCTTGACCTCTTGCATGCTGATGTCTTGCTCATGATACTTTGGGGGATGTGGGCTGTTCGCCACGTCCTTTGTCTCACGGATGAATTTTCCTGCATGCGTTGAGTCTTTACCCTTCAGCAAAAGTGTGATGTGTGCTCCACACTTGAGTCTTGGCTTCAAATGGCTGAGCTCACCTGTGGTAGCCGTCAGATTCCATTCGCTGTGACCATGGTGGCAAGTTCATGGGACCCACTGCTTCCTTCTTGTCTTCTTGCGGGATGTGTCTGGAGCCATCGGCTCCTTACACACCTAAGCAAAATGGCGTCTCCAAATGCTAGAACCAGAATCTTGCTGACGAAGTCCGTAGTCTCCTGAGTGTCTCTAAACCGCCAGCCCTCTTCTCCGCCATGTCTTACATGACCTTGGTCTAGAACTGTGTTGCTCACGGTCCTCTTCCTCGTCATGTCACCACCTTCGAGTGCTGTTTGGTCGTCAAGCAAAATTGCGTCTTGTTTGAGTCTGGGACTGTGCCGTTGCTGTCTGGCTCCCTGAGGACCTTCAGGACGGCAAACTCACTCCACGTACACGCATCTGCACTTCCCTTGCTGTTTTTGCCATGTCCAAGGCTTGGCACTTCTGGGATGTTGAATGCTTGTGGGTCATCAATTCCCACAACACCCTCTTCTTTGAGGACATCTTTCCTTGCAACATGTCTCATGTCACTCCACCCTCCTCTTTCTCCTTGCACTGTCGGCTTGGGGGGGATGGATCTGCCTTAGCCTCCGGTCTTGGAGGGAGTTCTTCTTCCTCCACTGGTACAACTCTCCCTACTGGAAAACCTCCTCCTCCCCAGTCGTCCCCTGTCCCTTGCAATGACAGTGATAATCCTAGTCCGTCCTCCTCGTCCAGCTCCCCGACCGCCTCCTCCCCAGATTTATCGTCAGTCTTTGCATCCCTTGCATCCTCAGATTTGACATCTGCACCTGTCAGGGTCTCATCTCAGTCCCCGGCACATTCCACTCCTGGCTCACCTCCTACTTCTGCATCACAGAACGTAGTATCTGTTGATGTCCTTGACCCACAACCTGAGTCTCAGGTCCCCATTGTTGGCCCTAAGCCATACACAGATGGAGGGAGGCTTCGCTCTCTCCCTCAGCAGTCTGTCTCTGAGACCTCACAGCCCCCTCAGTGTCACACGTGCTGTAGTGCATTGTCTTCTATGGCTGGCCCTTCTGCCAGACTCATTGCACACGATGCACTCGGTCTTGTTGTCAATGTTGTCGATGCCAACTCTGCGATGGGATATGTGCTTGCTGCTCATGAGTTTCAAAGCTCTCTTGAGGCTTCTGTCATCAGCTATGTTGCAACATGCTTTAGAACAAATGGGCTTTTGGCACTCCCTCCAGAGCCTACCACTGTTCGGCAGGCTTGTGAGGCAGCTGATGCTGACCTCTGGGAAAAGGCTATGTAATAAGAGCTGAGTGCCTCAAGGAACACAATTTCTTTGAGCTTGTGGACCTCCTAGCAAGCCGTAAAGCTGTCTCAGCTCGCAGGGTCCTTTGGCAAAAACTGAAGCCTGACAAGGCTCGTATTACAGTAAAAGGGTCCCTCAGATTCCTGGGATTGAATCTGACGAGATGTTCACCCCAGTCAAACGGTATACCACTGCTCACGCTGTTGCTGCCCAACATGACTGGGAACTGGAGCAGATGGACTTCAACAATGTGTTCCCACATGGACGTCAAGACAAGGAGATCTACCTGATACAGCCACCAGGATTCACCAATGGCAAGAACAGGTTTTGGCAACAGTGCAAGGCCCTGTATGGGCTCAAGAAATTGTCGCACTGCTGGAACATGGAGATCTCCTCCACTCTTGAGACTGGCGGCTATCGTCGCAACACCATGGACACAGTGATATATCTGAGTGTCCCCTCGAGCCCTTTGTGGCCATTCTGGTCTACGACAGTGATTTTCTCATCGCCTCTCCCAGTCCTGCTGCTGTTCAGTCAGCCAAGACTCTGCTACAGTCTACATAGAAGATGAAGGACTTGGACCCAGCCTGAGTGTTTCTTGGTATGGAGCTAGAGCATGATCACTAGCTTTGCATTCGGCAAGTGGCTGCCTATGTCCGCAATCTGCGAAAGGGTTTTGCCTCCTTGCTGGAAGATTCACCCACAACTTCTACACCGATGATCCCAGCAGGCCAGTACCTGCTCAAGTTGAATGATCAATCATAGTTGGGAGAGACTATTGATGTCACCAATTACCTCAGCGTGATCGGACCTCTCATGTATCTCGCGATCACCAGTCGGGCAAATATGGCTTTCTCGTTCAACTTCTTGGCCCAGTTCCTCCAGCAGCCTACCCAGAGACATTTTGAGGCTGCACGGTGCGTTGTCCTTTACGTTCTCTCTACCACGCGTGTAGGACTGTGCTATTATGTGCAGCCCTACATGGTCATTCAAGGATGCATAGACAGTGACTAGGCGCACACCACATATACTTTTAGCCGCACATCTTTCTTGTTGGTGGGAATGTTAACTCTTGTAAGAGTGGAAAATAGGGATGTGTTGCCTGCAGCTCAAGTGAGGTAGAGCTCGTTGCACTCAGTGCAGGTACGTGTGTGAGTCTGTGGCTTTCTCGCTTGTTGCAATAGTTGTATGTTCGTATTCACTGCATCACTTTGGGCTTTGACGACCAGAGCTCAAAGGCAATTGATGTGTAAAATGGCACGTATTTTCTTCCACAAAGCACATCAACATTGAGCACCACTTTGTACGCAAGTGCATTGCTGCCGGAGAGGTTCAGTTTGTCTGGTTCGACACTGGTCAGCAGCGTGCACAATTTCTCACCAAAGCTCTCAGTAGTGGCATGTTCAAGGCGGCTGTGCATGCTGTTGGCCTGCAGCACGCTTGTGATACCCCTGTTGATGTTGATGCACCTTATGATTCATTGTTCCCACTAACATGATCATGCATTGCTCCCGCTTTCATGTGTTGGTGCATTGCTCGTCTGCAAGTCATGAGGGAGTATTGATAATGGGTGTAAGACACGCATGTGACCTCTTGAATCTGTTCATACATACAGACCATAGCTGCAGGTGACTAAACTGAAGTGAAGCTGAGTATGCACATATGGTAGACCATGCACTACTGGCGTCTTGGCCGAGTTTAAGAGTGGCTCCCACAACATTATGTCCGGTTGTCCTTGAGAGCTTATTTGTTGAGTTCAGCCTAACAAGCTTGTTTTCTGCTTAGCATACATTGGAGAAACACATGATAGGGAGGCATGCATCCACATACGCTCATGATCGATGTGGTTGACTGTGTTGAAGTTATGCATGTATACATAGGAATGTTGCGCAGTGATGCTGGACTGCTAATCATGTGCGACCACATGCCTGATTTATTCCGGAATGTTAGAAACCACCAGCGGCAAGTTCGTCGACCGGTCAGGTTCAGTCGCCGGGGTGCTGGCCGGGCCCCACGCCGATTGTCTCGCATGGGTGGCCTGGTCAACCAGCCATTATCAGCTCACCTTCCTGTGACTCCCAGGCTCACCATTCATTGTCTAAATAATGAGCTTTCTCCATTCCATGGCACTGTTTGCACACCCTTGCTCTCTTGCTTTGCCATGTGTGCTACACTAGCAACTCGTTATCTTCAGAAGAATGGAGGTAGCGGAGTGAATGATGGCAGAAGGAAGCAGAAGAAGTCGAGAGTGCGAGAGCATGAGACACGATCGAGGGAAAAGAGGTGCGTGAGAGCGCTAGAAGTTGATAGGAAATCCAGCTGAGGATGCATACGAGCCGAGGTAGGTACAAGGAGCGAAGAGTAGACAGGAGAATTATGAGAGAACAGTGAAGGTGATAACAGAGCCTTGATGTGAGGATTAGAGCTAGAGATGATGCGTAGAGCTGAGCAAAGGAGCATGAGAGACGAAGCAAAGAGGTGTGAGAGAGAGATCTAGAGATTGAATGTCAAAGGATGAGCGAGTGAGAAGCAAGCAGAGTTGAGACACTATGGTGAGGCCATGGAACCAAAGGCAAACAGGATGAATAGCACTGTTTTGGTTAACCTTGGAGGAGATAAAAATTCTTTGTGTGTACAATAGAACAAGACAAAGCACAAGCGACAACGACTTCTGTCCGCCAGCCGTATGTGTGGTGGCGTGGTCGTGCTTATTTGGGACGGCTCGACGCTGGATAAATAATCATGACCGACCAACCAGTGACGAGGAGGTTCGGTGCAGAACCTGAACCTGTACTGAGGGCTTGGATTATCCGAGGGTTGTAATCATTGAAAAGGACCTTGTCGGAGTCATATTTCTGACAGCTCCCTTGAAGCCAACAAGGTTTGAAGTACTGATGGCCTATATGGCATCAGTTCTTAGATTTCTTTGTCTTGTGGAGAGATTAACCACTCGATCAAGGGATCGTACGACCTGGTTACGGAGATTGAGGTTCCACGATGCTGCTACAAGGGTATGCCACATTGCTGCAAGTGGTGACACTTCTTCAAAAATTCTGTGGTAGACTTCATGGGTGGTGGGTATGAGGCATGTCCTGATGTCTTGGAGGATGAATGTGTATGCCCTTGGAGGATATCCAGAGTTATTGTAAACCCCTTCTAAGAAGAGGGAGACTTTATACCCTAAGAAGAAAGTTTGCCTTGTTTTGACTTGTACTGCACCATACAAGACGTAGATGTTCTCTCCAAAATGATCAAGCTCATGGATGTGTGTCGAGTCGAGGGCTTGTGCTGCCATGTAGTTGCTCATGTTGGTATGTGGCAGCTACTGGTGACTGGTCACCAGATGAAATCAGCAAGTCTGTTCTATCCTGTTGGTGGTGAGGGAGATGGGAGATGAGGAGTGTGATGGAGGGTGCTGCCATGACACCGCTCACATAGGAGGCCCTGCTACGGCTGATCTTCTGTGGCCATGTTGAAAGAGAGAGGAGAGATGAAGAGGTGGGAAGATCCTCTTGAAGCCTCTTCTGGAGGAGTTATGACTTGTTGCACCCGTTTACTTGAGTGCGACAAGTTGGGAGATGGGTGGTGTCCAATGCCCCGGTGTAGGAATCTTGAAGGAGAGAAGGAGATGCCGGGGAAGCAAGAAGGTCCGTGAGTGTCAGAGGAGTGACAGTTTGTTCCACTTGTTTTCTCCAGCCCGTTGAGCTGGGTGTTGAGTGGTGTCTGATGCCCTATCATTGCATAGGATCCTGCTGCTGCTGAGTTGAGGGAGGAGGATGTAGTGGGCACAGTGGCAAGCCTTCTGCACAAAGCAAGAGATGATTTGGTTGCAGGTTGCCACAAGATGGGCGATTGACCGGGAGTTGTCTTTGTCAAGGGGATGAATGGATGATGGCGGCGGAGGAAATTGAGGATGAGGGGGATGTTGGGTGCAGGGACGAGCCACGTGCACGAGGGAAAAGAGTGATAGAGACACGGCAAGAGGAAGGAAAAATCCAACACACCACGAGAAACCTGCTGCCGGCTTGGGTGCATGCTGCTGCGAGATTGGCAGCAGGCTCATACATGACCTTGTGTTGGCTACAGATGTTGATAAAAGTGGAGGGAGGATGATTGATGATGATGATGTCTGGGCGCAGGGGCAAACCACGTGCGTTGAGGATGAGACGCCGTGGGCACAGGTCGCCGTGAGATTGGTGGTTCGACCGGAGAGATTGTTGTGCCAAGTAGATGAGATGATTGCTGATAGTGGCGGATGGATGGATGGAATTGGGCACAGGGGAGAAACCACGTGCGCTGATTGATAATAAAAGATGATGAAGCGGATAATGAAGTTGATAACGAGGATTTCGGTCTTGCATGCCCCCATGACCCCCGGTGATGTGTGTTTGTTGTCGGCCTGACTGTTTCACCGCCCCGCTTATGAATATTTTTGTGTGACATCTCACGTGTGTATGTGGGTTCACTGACTGTGGGTCATGGGGGAGTGTTAATGTTTTGTCCAGTCCTTGGCCTCTCACATCTGGTATGCCCTGTCGTCTCACCCCGCACACACACACACATGTATAGGGGACTGAGTGACAATGGCTTTGCCTTGAAATTTCTCACTCAAAACTGGAGCATGTCGTTGGTGCTAGTCACACCAGGCAGTTGCCAAGCTCTCCCAGAATGTTGCCTGGGATACTTTGGTTGCGTGACATCGTATCGTTTCTCATGACTATCATCCTTGGATGTGGAGGAGGCTTGACCTTGGAAACTTTGGTTTCCTTGGCCTGCCTCATGTTTGCTTCTGGGTTTTGGAGGAGCGGTCGTATTTCCCGGGTGCTGATCCTTAGGGGACCACCGTGTCGGCCATTGGCTGTGCACCTGTGAGTAGCCGTCCTAGGTTAATACTTAGAAGCGACCCGGGCTCGACCCCCGGGTGGCGGTGTGGCCTCGCTTTGTGTGATGCAAGAAGCGAGGTGCGCGCCTGCTGGTTCTTACTCACTCCCTCCCCCCCCTTGATTCTTGTCTGTTTTCTACATGAAACGTTCCACATCCATGGCGTGTGTGTCCTTTGGGGATCTCACCACCCTGTCCTATCCTCTACACACCTCTTGCTAGCACATTCAAGGGTAACTACAAACTGTCGAACATGTCGAGCGCATATATGCAATAGCGAGATTTACGACGAAGCATATGCTGGGTCTTGGATGCTCGAGTTGAGTGTTGCGTGCGACATCGCGTCGTGAGTGGTCGCTTTGAGAAACTTTGCCAAGATGTTAGGGGGTTTCAAGAATATCGAGGCACGTTTTTGTAGAAGTATAGCAGCGTCGAGAAGTTGACCAGATGGTATCAAAACTTTGATATGGTTTGAAACACTTTTTTCAAACCTTCTGGAAAGTAGTTAGATGTCAGAACCTTTGGAAGTGGAACACTGGAGGTCAAGGCTGGTGGCCAAGCTGCCATCGGCCAGGTGGTGTAAAAATCCCGTAGTCGAGGTGCGGTGGGCCACGATTGTAAGGACAAAAATGTCTACCTGCGGAGTTCAAGAACTCGTGCACATCAGGGACGCAACAGTTACAGCTAGAAGCGGCTTAAAGTCCTTTAAATCTAGGTTCTACAACAATTTTTTACTTTTTTGTCCTTTTTCATGACTGAAAATGAAGATTCGTTTGTTCATATAAAACAAAAGTTTGGTGTAGAACTTCTCTCCAACATTGGATCTCACCCACGCTAATGCATGGTGTTGTTCTGCCCGACATACACGAGTCTCGAAACTCCACAAGTGTGCATTTTTGTCCTCACATTAGTGGCCCACCGTGTGTCGACCTCGGGATTTTTACGCCATCTGGCCGAGGGCATTTTGACCAACTACCCCGACCTCCTTTGTTCCGTTCCAAAAGGTTGTAACAACTTCGACCACTTTCCAGAATGGTGGACAGAAGTATCGAAAACCATATCGACGTGTTGATATTGTTTGGTCAACTTCTCGATGGTACTAGACTTTTATAAAACCGCGCCTTGATATTCTCGAAGCCCCCCAACTTCTTTACAAAAATGCTCCAAGCAGCAACTCACGGCGCGAACTCGCATGCATCTCTCGGCTCCAGCGCCAAGGATCCAACATATGCCTTTCTTTCATTCTCGGTATTGTATATTTGTGCTGGACTCACTCAACACTTGTCAGTGAAGTACGCTTACTGCTTAATACAAATTATCCATTTGTCCCAATTCCTCATGTTGTCTTCTTCTCTCCACATCATCCCTCTGAACAACTTACGTCTGCTCGACGTAACACTTGGGATCAGAGCGCAACGGTGCTAGAGGGGCAGCCGACTCATTAACTACCAGGCAATAACCTCGTACGAGTCTTCTGTGCATCTCCACTGTTCAGATGTTCACAGACCTTGCAATGACGACGGTGAACAAAGTGATCGCACCCAACTACGAGCAGCAGTAATCGGCAAAGACTCCGGCGATGGAGGATCAGCAGCATGCAAACAGCATGCTTTCCAGGTGACCAAGACAACAGCGGCAACTTTCACAAAAAATGGCGCAGCACCGAAGAACCTGACGACCAACACGGTGAAGGACCCCTTGGGCTCGGCGAACCCCTCGCCCCCGCCGATACTCGTCGGTTTGACATCTAGCACGATGGGATGCATCGGTTGACAAGCTCTCATTAATGAGGACCAATACCAGAATTTGTCGGAACTCGAGAGCCTCAACACCCATCTGCTCCATCAAGTCAACGCGGCGATGGAGGAGCTTCAGAATTCCGCCGAGAGAAGTATTCGACTCTCAAGTGAATCCCACATTCGACCGGCACGCCCTTAGCTGTTCAATCCCGCGGATGATGAGTCTAGAGGTGTACTTCACCGCTGTTAGGGTCAAGAACGGAAGATAGAAGATTGACCTCGCGGCCTTGCTTTTGCGTCACACGGCTTTAAGTTGGTTGTCCGATCTAAAGGTCATCCAACTGCAGCAGGAGACCCACAGAGCTAGATCAGCGACTCATGTGACTGCTCTCACATCATCAACTACAGGCGTACTGCCTCTCAACTAATGGAGATGGCACAAACCTCATCTCTGATGGAGATTGACACCGTCGATCAACGCAATCAATGGCTCTACTGGACTTGCAGGTAGCCGGGACATATCGCACACGACTGTCGAAAGTGACAGAAACAAGCCAAGAGGGGGGGTGGAGAAGCCACAGAAATAAGTGATGAGCCGGGAAAAAGAAAGGACAGGAGTAGACGGTGAGGCTCCTATCCAATTGGAAAAATCTACGCCGGCCAATCACCCACCTGAGCGGCTCACATCACCGCTAACAAGGGTTCCTGAGGTCACCAAGTTCAACAAGGAGTACAAGGACAACCAACCGACAATACTGTTACAAGTACAACTAAGGGGTTGTAAAAGTCGCAAAACAGTACCGGCACTACCGGATGGAGGAGCTTCTTACAGCTTTGTAAGCAGGGACATGCTTTGGAAGGTGAGTTTGCAAACTGAACCGGGAGTGATTGATGGAAAATCCGTCGATGGGTGAATTCCGACCTGCCGACTTTGTCAACCACTCCGACTGTAAATCGGAGATCTGCACGACATAACGGTGTAGAGAACTTGCCCAATGAGCAACCACAAAATTGTCCTCGGGCGAGATTTCCTGTACCGACACAATTTGTAGGTGGACTTGAGTATCGGATTGGTTCACGTGAGCATTAAAGGCAGAAAACAACATTTGCCTCCGGTTGAGCGACCCACGACGCAATGGCGGTTACGGGAAGCAACAGAGGTGGAAGCAGTAGAGGAAGTTGTGGCAGCCACAAAACACCAGTCGATATCTTTGGACATGGCCAAGAGATATCTACAACACAGACCTCAAACGTGGCTAGTTCATTTAGAGACAACGAAGGCCAAAGAAATCGCAGCTGCCAAGGCAACCACATCAGCCTCGACACCTAAGACGTTCGCAACCGTACCGGAGGAATTTGCAACACTCATTGAGGAGTTTAAACGGGTTTCTCCCAATGAACTGCCTCAAGAGCTACCTCCGCAGCAGAACATCAATCACCAAAAAGACTTGAAGTCGGGTAGCAGACCGACAGTGAAGGGGACCTATCAGATGAGCGGTCACGAGTTAATCGAATTCAAGAAGCAGTTGGACGAGATGCTCGGTCAGGGGTTCAGCAGACTTTCCACGTCACCCTACGCAGCACATGTACTGTTTGTAAAAAAGAAAACCAGAGAGATACGGATGTGCGTGGAATACCAAGCGTTGAATGACATCACCATCAAGAACTGCTACCCCCTCCCGTGAGCAGAAATACTTTCTGACCAACTGCACGGGACCCAAGTTTTCAGCAAAATTAACCTACACAGCAGTTATCATCAGATTTGCGAATTCGATAAGGACATCAAGAATACAGCATTTTGCACAAGATATGGGTACTTTGAGATCACGGTCATGCCGTTCGGGCTCACGAATGTCCTCGCAACCTTCATGGCAGTAATGAACAACATCTTTCACCCGTACCTCAATGACTTCGTCGTCGTGCATCTTGACGACATGTTGGTGCATAACTTCACTATGTAGAAGCACAATGGACATCTCCGAAAAGTTCTCGAGGTTTTACAAAGAGATAAATTTCTTGGAAAACATTCAAAATGCCATTCGACTGAGTTTCAGGGCTACATCATCGGTGGCGGAAGGATCACCATGGACCTGAAAAAGGTGGAGACGGTCGCTGATTGGCCGACGCCTACCAATGTTTGGGACATCCTAGTATTTTTGGACTTCTACAACTACTAGCATCGATTTGAAAAGGACTATGCACGAGTGTCAGCGCCTCTCTCGGATCTCACTCACGAACCACTAAGTGGATTGGGGGACAGTGAACATCAACATTCAACTCATTTCGCAACGCTCTAACCTCGGCGCCAGCCTTACGACTGACAGATCCAACAGTGGACTACATTATGGCCACTGACCATCCGATCAAGCAATCGGAGCCATTCTCCTCCAACACACGGCAAAGGAGAACAACCGGTTGCATGCATGTCACAAAAAGTGTATGGACCAGAACTCAACTACGCGGTGCACGAGAAAGAAATACTTGCAGTCATGCATGTGTTCAAGACATGACGGTGCTACTTACAATGCCAGCAATGCATTGTCCGCACCAACCATCATGCCTTGACAAGTCTCTAGACTTAGCCAACTCTGAGCTGTTGACAAACTTGATAAATGGAGTTCCTTGAGTTTAACTTCAACTACGCCATTGAGTACTGGCCTGGAAAAACGAATTCAGCGGATGCTCTTAGTCGACAACCAGATTTGATGGCCGAGATCAACACACTGCTTGTCGAACGAGACCCGTACCTTGCAAGGCTGTTCACAAATGGTTACAAGTGTTTCAGTGGGTGCTGTTCAATGATTCACGATTTAATTCAACTGAATAAAACTTGTGCAAAATCAACTCCATCAAATTGGATTGTGTCAAGGGTTTCAATCAGAAATCAAATGCAACGAAGGGCTCAGAGCCCCAGATTTTGATCGAATTGTGAATTGTCCACAGCACACAATCTAAATCGTGTTTGAAGAAATGAAAACATGATTTTCCATAATTTTGCCTCACCTTATGTTGGAATATTGAATCTCGGTGCAATACAAATTACATTTAGATCACTGCACTGGAACGACTCATCTGACAGGACTGATTGACTGGACTGGAATGTGACTTGACTGGAATGTGACTGAACCTGACTCTGACTGCAGCAGATGCTTAGTTCCACCATCGCCTCTGGCGTGTGCTTTAAAAAAATATCATCAACTCATCATTGATGGCATGCTAGGCCCAGGAATTGGACCCAACCCTTCTGCTCTTGTGACTTCCGGTGGCAGCAGACTGTGGGCACTACAATGAATGAGATACCTCAGGGCCAGAGGGAGCCAGAGCTGGGCCTGGAAACAGAATTCAGCTGGTGCTAAGTACAGGCAATGTCCGGTACCCAGGAGACTGACCTGAAGCCATAAGGCCACCTCCCTGGACCCCACAGCGGAAGACCTTCATTTCATATGGTGGCAAGCCCACCATTGGCACATGCGTGCCGTTTCACCTTCTTGAAGCACTGAAGGCATTTGAAGTGAGAGAAGGACATTGTGAGCCTCTTGGAAATGTCAGAAGAATGTAGGCACGAGAACAGCAGCAGCAGAAGCAGGCAGAAGCGTTAGGACAAGCAAGAGTACGTCAGCAGAGTGACGTAACCGAGAGCGGTGCAAGGAGTTAGTCGCGGAGGCTGATAGGGGCTGAGATGCGAGGTAGCCGAGGTAGACAGGTTGATGTGAGAGAGAGTGCTGGCGAGGTGAATGATGGTTGGAAGAGTATGAGAGCTGAGCGAAGGAGCGAGAGTGACGGAGCGAAGCGTTGAGAGGGGCTGGCGAAGACAAAGAATGCGAGGAGCGAGCAGAGCGAAGACACGGCGGCGAAGCCGTGGAACCAAAGGGGAACAGGATGAGCAGAACTGTTCTGGTTGACTCGAGGGAATGAACATCCTCGGTATATATCGGCAGAACAGGACAAAGGCATGTACAACGGCTTCATTTCCACTAGCCGGACGTGGGTGACAGATGTCACTTTATTAGGGGATCACTTGACCCGTTGGCAGAACGGTCGGATGATCAAAGAGCCGTTTGGTCAAGTTGGTTCGGACGAAGTCTTGAACCTTTAACTTCTGAGACTCGGATTTCTCCGAGGGATAGGAGAGGTGAGGCTGGTTCTCACTTATTTCCGACATTCCCCCTGAACCAGACTCATCAGGATCTTTTAGTCGCTTTGATCCTCATCTTCCGAGGAGACAACTGGAGGGACGTCCGGTCTTCTTCTTGGAGGAGGAGGTCTTGGGAGTCAATGAGGTCTGGGAGCAGATGCTGGGATCTCGGATGGCACCAGTCCTATTGGCCGAGTGACCGGGATTGTAGGATCGTTGAGTTGTCTTGGCCTCCCTCTTGAGCATTGCAGTCCAATGTCGCGAATGATTCTCCTAATGGAGTATTTGTGCGATTGGATGATGCAGTGGAAAGTCTTGTCTGTGATGATGTAGAGGAGGGCTCGGACCTGGTGCGTGACGTAGAAGCAATCTCCCCAGTATGTTTGATCTGGACGATGCATGAAGGGGCTATCTTGTCGTGGATATTCTCGTTCACCACTCATGAGGGCAAGATAAGAGAACCCTCGTAGACCGATGTTGGAGGTGGTTGAGCCAAGGGCGTCGTGCCAGACTCCAAAGTTGGTGGTGTCATCATCATTGAAGTAGAGGAGTGGAAGTCGTTGTGCGAGAACTATTGTGGGCCACCATGCAGCATGGTTTGCGGGTTCTTCTGGTGCAAACATAGTTTTGATTGTTTTGAGAGGTGATCGGTCAACTTCTTGTTCAGAGCGGGCGATGCGAATGAGGGGTTGAGGCGGCTGATGGCTGAGTGAGTGCTGGGACAGAGTTGTATGCGCGGCGGGCACGTTTCGTCATGAGTGCAGATTGTTGCGCAGTAAGGTGGTTGAGCAGATCCTTGCGTGAGGCAGGTGATGACGAGGAAGATGGAGGAATGATGGATTATTTGAGTGGGCGCAGGGATGGAACCTCGTGTGCGGCGGATGTTTTCGGCTTGGGCGCAGGTCGTCGCGGAATGGGCGATGCGACCGGGCGGATCCTTGTGCCGAGCAGAGCGGAAGCGGATGATGGCGGAGGAACGATGGATGATGGAGTGGGCGCAGGGGCGAAATCTCGTGCGCGATTTGAATTAGGGGAGTAGGATGCGGCAAGGGGAAGGCAGATGCCGACGCGCCGCGAGAAATCTGCTGCTGGCGTGGGTGCAGGCTGCTGCGGAAACGGGCAGCTAGCGCGTGCAGATCCTTGTGCCGTTCACAGATGCTGATGATTGCTGAAGCGGAAGCTGATGATGATGGCTGAGTGGGCGCAGGGGCGAACCACGTACGCTGAAGGAAGTTTCGGCGTGGGCGCAGGTCGTCGCGGAAAAGGCGATGCGACCGGGCGGATCCTTGTGCCGAGCTGAAAGCAATGCGGAATTGAAGGAAACGATTGATTGATGAGTGGGCGCAGGGGCGAAACCACGTGTGCGAAGAGATGATGCTGATGGAGATGATACGATGCGGAGGCAGCGCGGAGGATGCTGATGATGGAGAGGCAGAGATGAGGCAGGAACGGGCGGCTGATGAAGCTGAGGAGACTGGAGTGAGGATGACAAGGAGGGATGATGGAAGCAGATAAGGATGATGCAGAGAATGAGGATGGATGAAGATGCAGATGGAGGAGGATAGACGCAAATAGACGCAGGAGAGATGAGGGGCGATGCGGCAGAGAGGAAGGGCGTCACAACCGTTTTCTCCTGCTTTCAAGAGAGTGACGACTTGTTCCCCAGTTGGCTCGGAAGTGGGAGCAGGAAGACTGGTGGTGTCCGATATCCTGTCAGCTAGAAGAGGCTGGTTGCGACAAAGGGAGTCAGACAACGGGCAGAGGCACGACCGCTGATGTCAGGAGAGTGACGGCTTGTTCCCCAGTTGGCTCGGAAGTGGGAGCAGGAAGACTGGTGGTGTCCGATATCCTGACGGTGGAAGCTTTGACTGTAGTTGCTGACGAGGTGAGGAGGCGATGCTAGAAGGCGGCTCGAGATGATGGACGCAGACGGACTGAGGATGACGGCGAAGGAGTAGTAGATGAGACTGATGAGGCAAGATGAAAGAGGAGGAGATGCCTGTGGAAGCAGATGTGATGAGGGGCAGCGGATGGCAGATGGCGGGAAGCTTCTTGGTAGTTGACGGCAGGCGGCGGCTCGAGAGTTGCTTGCGGCTGATGTGGGCGACACGTCACCGGTTGTTAGCCTCGGGCGCGGAAATGGGCGCATGGCCTTCTTAGGACGACGAGGCATTTCTTCAGCGTGGAGAACTCGTCAGGCAGAGCTGCTGTTGTCAGCTGTTGGCAAAGCGGCGAGGCGCGGGGCGACGATAGCGGCGGCAGGAGAACGCGAGTGGAAGCAATGAAGCAAGGATGACAGTAGAGCGATGACGCAGTCACGGGACTCCAGGTGATGTTGCTTGAAGCTCTGATACCATGTCAGAAGAATGTAGGCACGAGAACAGCAGTAGCAGAAGCAGGCAGAAGCGTTAGGACAAGCTGGAGTACGTCAGCAGAGTGACGTAACCGAGAGCGGTGAGAGGAGTTAGTCGCGGAGGCTGATAGGGGCTGAGACGCGAGGTAGCCGAGGTAGACAGGTTGATGTGAGAGAGAGTGCTGGCGAGGTGAATGATGGTTGGAAGAGTATGAGAGCTGAGCAAAGGAGCGAGAGTGACGAAGCGAAGCGTTGAGAGGGGCTGGCGAAGACAAAGAATGCGAGGAGCGAGCAGAGCGAAGACACGGCGGCGAAGCCGTGGAACCAAAGGGGAACAGGATGAGCAGAACTGTTCTGGTTGACTCGAGGGAATGAACATCCTCCGTATATATCTGCAGAACAGGACAAAGGCATGTACAATGGCTTCATTTCCACTAGCCGGACGTGGGTGACAGATGTCACTTTATTAGGGGATCACTTGACCCGTTGGCAGAACGGTAGGATGATCAAAGAGCCGTTCGGTCAAGTTGGTTCGGACGGAGTCTTGAACCTTTTACTTCTGAGACTCGGATTTCTCCGAGGGATAGGAGAGGTGAGGCTGGTTCTCACATATTTCCGATAAGAAAGACCTCCAACCGAACACTATCTCATTGCCCCGAGATAGTGGAGGCTGCAAACAATGGTACTACTGCCATCGACAGTACTAACATCACAGTAGCTGGCAGTTCGTCCACGGCTTCCGGCCAGAGAGGAGACTTCAACTATATCATTGTGGCCCTCGGGAGGAAGCCGCTAAAGATTTGAACAAGAGATTGGACGGGACATGCCTTGTTGAAGCTGTAATAAGTAGGAGTAAAAACACTGCGGTGTAGGAGGGTTTGCCATTGTCCCAGCAGCAACAAGGCCTATCCCTCCCTCGTCATATGAGCCTGGAAGGGACATGCCTTCAAGAAGCTGTAATAAATATAAAAATGAGTTGTATCCCGTTCAATCTGTTGGAGATATGGACAGGGAGAAGCCAGTCCGAAGGGTGCACGTGCAGAATAGCTTGCACCATCACACCAGGAATGCCACCTGCTCTGACACTCCCATCCCAAAATGACGTGGTTGTCACACCTTCTTGATCGTGTCTTTGTGTCAGAACGTAACTCTTGCCTTTCTTTATGGTGGCTTATGTCGTGTTGTGCTGGTCATTGACTTCCTTTCTGTAATGATTTCTCCATATGACTTTTCTCTGATTTTGTATATGCTTCCGAAGGCTGTCAGTCTATCATCATCCGTGCTTCTTTATGTCAAGAAAATGTTATGTAAATCGGACAAGTTAGACATGCAGATGAGGAGAGAGCGGAAGCATCGACGAAGCTACGGAAGGCTGACGGCTTGCTGACGTCACGTAGGAAAGAGGGCTGAAGGCCAAGTGACAAAGGGCACAGACTCCTAGTCTCGGTGCCCAGGTGTGGGCCTTAAAGCTGAGTGGGCGTAGTGCCAGATGGCACGGGTGCTGCGGAATTGAAGGCGGCTGGGGAAAGCAGTCCGGGTACAAAGGAGGAGCGCGGAAGAATGATGAAGGTGTCAACCGGCCTGAGGCGAACGGACTAGAAAACAGGGCCGACACAATAGCACCTGCCGTCCGCTCCTAGCATTTCAGCTAGGAGAAGATATCACCCTCAGGATCACGGTTCCACACTGAGCAGTTCCTAGACAATCACTTGCTAGCAACTGTGTCCACTTAACACTTGGTCACTTCTGCGCGAGGTGCTAGTCAAAGACTAACTCCTGGGGCTTAGACCAACCAGTGTCTTCTTTATACTGTTCCTTAGTTGGACAACTCTGTGAGGAGCATCTAAGGCCAGATTGTGTAATTAGAACGAGGAATGAGCCTGGTACATATAGTCCTAGGCCTGGCTTATAAGGTGTGTGGGTAGTGGCACTTTTTGGGTGGTCACTCCACACCACCTCACCAGTCCGCCAAATGGCGCATCCACTGACCGCCAAGTGGCGCACTCTCCTCCTGCATGGAGAAATGTATAAGAAACTTCCCCTGTGCTAGAAAGGTAAAAAACCTTCTGCGCACATCAAGACTCGATCGTAGGACCTGTTGTTCCTAAGTCCAAGATGCTATCCGTTGTGCTACACTTCTGGTGTCTCACTTGGACTTGCACCACGAACAAGGTTTGGGGGACTTACTCCAAGGGAGCACTGCATGCCCAACCTGTCCGTCAAGCCATCACAGTGGCCATGGGGCATAGAAGAACAACAGAAGGTTCTGAAGGCACTGGTGAGTGAGGCGAAGCAGGAAATAACACTGATGTTGATAGGGATGATGATGGTGTGCCTCAGCCAAGTTGGCGGGCAACAGTGCTGGAGTTGAACGAGATGTGATGACGAAAGGAGGAGTGGCAATAGAACATCTTGATTGTCACTGATAGCAATGAGCTGATGGAAGCAAGGCAATGATGGAATAGCTGATTGATAGATATAAAGATAACAGAGGCAAGAGACTACTACTACCTACAGCTGAGTACATAGTCAAGGGCTACAAGGGAGTTCAAGACAACAATGGTCATGGGGGACGGTGCGAGCGTCTCCGCCCCAGGTACTTTGCTTCTGCTGCCGCTGCTGCTGGACGAAGGTGTGCGGGATGTTGTGCGAGGCACGTAGGTGACTTGTCGTGTGGAGAAGACTTTAGCGGGGTTACGTGCCGTCGGGTCCTTGTCTTGTAGCAGGGTCCGTGTCGCCTTGTCGGCCGGTTAGTGCGCCGAGAACGTGCTTGACTGGACCGTTGCGATTGTCCGGATGCATTACCACCGTTGACATGGTGTGGACTGCTGGTGGCTTTCGACCGTTGGTCGATAGTGTGGCGCACCTGTCTTGGTCGTTCGGAGCTTGTGCGGTCCAGCGCGGAGGTGAACTTGTTGGTGTAGAGGTATGTTGGTGGTATTCTCTTTGAGCCCCATATTTGCTCCGGTGGGGGCATTTCCTCATTTATTGCTGTCTTGTGGGCAGACTTGTGACCATTGTGTCTGTTTCTGACACCCCCCTTCAATGTCACAAGGCTGCACACGCAGTCGCTGCTGAAATCACAGTCTGGTGGGTGCAGCTGGTGGGGTCGCATGAAACAGGGTGACCCTGTTGGAGAGAGAGACCATGGCAGGAGATCTGTGAGGAGGGGAGAGACAGTGTGTTGACTTGTTCTCAACCCGTCGTCCTGGGCAAAGGGGTTGGTCAAGGAGGGACTGTTGTCACCCTTGGTGGTCCTCACAAGCTGTGGGAGAACAGGCGTTATGAGGGATGGAGGTAGTAGAAGGAGCTCGGATGTGGTGTGGTCAGGTGGTGATGAGGCAAGCTTGCTGGTTTCCGCGAGTGTGTTCACCGAGAGCAAGGTCTGTCCGAGGAGAATGCGGTACACAAGGTTCACGGCGAGATCAATCTTGTGTTGTTCCAGCTTCTGTAGCTGCTGCTGCTGTTTGACCCACGTTGGCTCTGTTTGATGCTGAGGGGTTTGTTGCTGGTCATGTTCCTGCTGCTGCTCGAGCTTCAGCTCCTCGTGTTGTGTTGGCTGCTTCTGTGTCTGGAAATCTTGACGACGATGGGGCGGTACGTAACTCAATGTTGAAGAGGAGAAGTGGTCGATGGGGTCTTCCGCGGGTGATGATGTGGTTGACAGAGTGAGATGAGCGGGTGCTGTCGCCTTGGGAATCTGCTGCACTCGTTTGTGTGGAGGAATGTAGATAAATGTAGAGGGGCTCGATGTTGCTTGAGTTGTTGCTATGAAGGGGCTGGAGCTTGAAGGTGACGATGGAGAAGTCTCGGGAAGAGGCCAGTTTTTCTCGACTTGATGGTTGGCTGCGGAGGTGTTGGCTATCGGAATGGAGTTGATCTGTGACGAAGTGGGAACGTGAGGGACTTTCCTGTGGATGGTCTGGCCGTAGAATGCTTTCATGAAGGCCTTGGCTTGTTCCGGGGTGAAGGGATTTGTCCAGTCAAATTCTGGCAGAACGTAATCGGGAGTGGTTGCTGACTGCTTGGCAAGCACTCCTGGTGATGGTGGTAATGGCGCAGAGGGTCCGGGCTGAGCAGGAGGAAGGAAGGAGGTCTGAAGTATGAGGGGACTGCATGAAGACGGGGCAGGTGGGTCAGGTGGTTGAGCTTGAGTTGGTGATTGCAACTTAACAGGCAGTGGTTCAGAGGGGCTGACATCAGGGATGACGTCATCGAGGAGGACATCAGTTGCAGGAGTTGGAGGTGCTGCGGATGTGGTCAGATCGGGGTCAGGGACAGGCACCACGTAGAGTGTATGGTGTGTTTTGAATACTGCTGCTGAGGTGGCTTCCAGGAAGGAAGATGGTGTCGCGGGTGCAGGAAATGCTTGGCTGCATGAAGCAGATGCTCTGTTATCCCTGGCAGTTGACCGTTTGGGTGGAGGCACAAGAAGAAGTCCGATGGTAAGAAGAATGCAGATGATCCCAGAGCAGGTGAGATCGAGGGTGAGGCTGTAGTTTAGATGAGGGATGTAGCCGACGAAGGCTGCGAGCCCGAACAGAAGACATCCAAGAGCCTCCTACTTGTCTCGGGAGAGTCTCATGGTGAAGGATAGCAGGTGTTGATCAGTGGCGAGGATGAAATTTTCTGAGTGCTGAGATGCTGCTACTGAATGGCAACTGATTGTGTTGAAGGACTGCTGCTGTGGAAGGCGATGCTGCTACTGCTGAGGAGACGTCTACTGGCAGATGTGTTTTAGGCGGCAGGAGGGAGTCGATGCATACTTACTGCAATGTCTTTGATGTTGTGCCCATACACAACGTCTTGGACCTTGCAGGGATTGTCAGGAGGGAGGCGACAGTGAGTTGGCTGGTTTGGGGCGACGGCGCGGTTCAATCGGTGATGGCGCGGCTTGGCGTGGAGGTTCACGCATCAGAGTTGCGGAAGAGGGCGAAAGCTGATGCAGGTTCTTTCCCTGTGCTCTGATACCATGTCAGGAAAATGTAATGAGCATCGGACAAGTTAGACATGCAGATGAGGAGAGAGCGGAAGCATCGACAAAGCTGCGGAAGGCTTACGTCTTGCTGACGTCACGCAGGCAAGAGGGCTGAAGGCCAAGTGACAAAGGGCACAGACTCCTAGTCTCGGTGCCCAGGTGTGGGCCTTAAAGCTGAGTGGGCGTAGTGCCAGATGGCACTGGTGCTGCGGAACTGAAGGCGGCTCAGGAAAGCAGTCCGGGTACGAAGGAGGAGCGCGGAAGAATGATGAAGGTTCTGAAGGCACTGGTGAGTGAGGCGAAGCAGGAAATGACACTGATGTTGATAGGGATGATGATGGTGTGACTCAGCCAAGTTGGCGGGCAATAGTGCTGGAGTTGAACGAGATGTGATGACGAAAGGAGGAGTGGCAATAGAACAGCTTGATTGTCACTGATAGCAATGAGCTGATGGAAGCGAGGCAATGATGGAATAGCTGATTGATAGATATAAAGATAACAGAGGCAAGAGACTACTACTACCTACAGCTGAGTATATAGTCAAGGGCTACAAGGGAGTGCAAGACAACAATGGTCATGGGGGGCGGTGCGAGCGTCTCCGCCGCAGGTACTTTGCTTCTGCTGCCGCTGCTGCTGGACGAAGGTGTGCGGGATGTTGTGCGAGGCACGTAGGTGACTTGTCGTGTGGAGAAGACTTTAGCGGGGTTATGTGCCGTCGGGTCCTTGTCTTGTAGCAGGGTCCATGTCGCCTTGTCGGCCAGTTAGTGCGCCGAGAACGTGCTTGACTGGACCGTTGCGATTTTCCGGATGCATTACCACCGTTCACATGGTGTGGACTGCTGGTGGCTTTCGACCGTTGGTCGATAGTGTGGCGCACCTGTCTTGGTCGTGCGGAGCTTGTGCGGTCCAGCGCGGGGGTGAACTTGTTGGTGTAGAGGTATTTTGGTGGTATTTTCTTTGAGCCCCATATTTGCTCCGGTGGGGGCATTTCCTCATTTATTGCTGTCTTCTGGGCAGACTTGTGACCATTATGTCTGTTTCTGACACTTCATTCTGGATAGGCTGGTCCTACCAGTAAAATGTCTGCTGACATCAAAGGTTGACCTAGCTTTCTGTTGACGAGTCCTTGAGTTCCAATGCTTTCTTACGTATTGTTCAACAGGGATCTATCGACAAATAACCTTACAAGCATTCCACCTTTAGGACCGTCTCTTGGAGGTTTGGAATTCATGTAAGTTGTTGCAGTGAAAAAAATATAAAACCCTTGTCAACTACTGTTTCCTTGCTGCTCCATGAAACCTAACCCCCAAAAGAGAAGGCCACCAAATTAGGGCCACGAGTTGGCAAGTCATTGGCCTGGTGAAGGCATAAAGGTCTGGGAGGGGCTGGGGGGGGGGGGGGG